>CM060251.1:369921-394921 GCA_030684275.1 Acipenser oxyrinchus oxyrinchus | reverse complement strand
AGTAGCTATAGAGATGATCACATCATTACAGTAGCTATAGAGATGATCACACATCATTACAATAGCTATAGAGATGATCACACATCATTACAATAGCTATAGAGATGATCACACATCATTACAGTAGCTATAGAGATGATCCAATCATTACAATAGCTATAGAGATGATCACATCATTACAATACCTATAGAGATGATCACATCATTACAATAGCTATAGAGATGATCACATCATTACAGTAGCTATAGAGATGATCACACATCATTACAATAGCTATAGAGATGATCACACATCATTACAGTAGCTATAGAGATGAACACACATCATTAAAGTAGCTATAGAGATGATCCAATCATTACAATACCTATAGAGATGATCACATCATTACAGTAGCTATAGAGATGATCACATCATTACAGTAGCTATAGAGATGATCACACATCATTACAATAGCTATAGAGATGATCACATCATTACAGTAGCTATAGAGATGAACACACATCATTACAATAGCTATAGAGATGATCACATCATTACAATACCTATAGAGATGATCACACATCATTACAGTAGCTATAGAGATGATCACATCATTGCAGTAGCTATAGAGATGATCACACATCATTACAATAGCTATAGAGATGATCACACATCATTACAGTAGCTATAGAGATGAACACACATCATTACAATAGCTATAGAGATGATCACATCATTACAATACCTATAGAGATGATCACACATCATTACAGTAGCTATAGAGATGATCACATCATTACAATACCTATAGAGATGATCACATCATTACAGTAGCTATAGAGATGATCACATCATTACAATACCTATAGAGATGATCACATCATTACAATAGCTATAGAGATGATCACACATCATTACAATAGCTATAGAGGTGATCACATCATTGCAGTAGCTATAGAGATGATCACACATCATTACGTTGATGAGGGTATTACCTGAAAGGTTCCATTTCAACTTTTTCCTTGTTGCGTCTCTGGTTTTACATGCTTTACAATTAGAAGCTTGGCTGTCTAAATATTATCAACAACAGTTATGTCTAATATTTGCAAAAACAATACATAAATAACAGGGTTGTTAAAATAACAGTTTACTTGTATTCAGATTTCAGAATTCTTTGAGTAACTTATTAAAGTAGGGTCTTACTTTTTAAAATGTAATATTCAGTAGTAATCAGATTACTTTTCAGGGGCAGAAGCACACAGTAACAGAACAGTAATACATCATCACTAATATATTACTTCTATAAGAAAGTAGTCAACAATATGTCACTGATTACTTTTTGGAACCAGTAATGAGATATCAGTAGTATATATCTTTTTTGTAGCATTTACAGGAGCTAATTACAGACTGCCCCAAAACCACGAGCAGAGAAATGTAATGTTGGTTTCTTTAATCTGTGTTTCAATGTAGCACACTGCAATATGAAGACATATATTAGGGATCAATTTCCCATTCAATTTCCCACGCTTCTTCCATGCTTATATGTATTTTACATGTTGTGCATTCTTGACAAGCATTATTCTTAAGAATTACATCCGTCTGGAATAAAAAAAATACAAAAAACAAGAGCACTCGTGAAGGAAGGCTCTTTGAAGGAGTCTTCACCAGCCTGCAAAATCCAACACATTCCCTGAAGGAGTCTTCACCAGCCTGCAAAATCCAACACATTCCCTGAAGGAGTCTTCACCAGCCTGCACAATCCAACACATTCCCTGAAGGAGTCTTCACCAGCCTGCAAAATCCAACACATTCCCTGAAGGAGTCTTCACCAGCCTGCACAATCCAACACATTCCCTGAAGGAGTCTTCACCAGCCTGCACAATCCAACACATTCCCTGAAGGAGTCTTCACCAGCCTGCACAATCCAACACATTCCCTGAAGGAGTCTTCACCAGCCTGCACAATCCAACACATTCCCTGAAGGAGTCTTCACCAGCCTGCACAATCCAACACATTCCCTGAAGGAGTCTTCACCAGCCTGCACAATCCAACACATTCCCTGAAGGAGTCTTCACCAGCCTGCACAATCCAACACATTCTCTTTGCTGGTAAAGGAGGGAGGGGAGTTGAGTTTGCATCAGGAGAGGATCAGGGCGGATTGCTCTTATCAGGGCTCTGAGAGACGGAGAGTCTCAGGGGCAGGTCTGCACAGCACGCCAGGGGAGTGAATGCTGTCAGCAACTTCTGGAAGTCTTCACTTTCAGTGAAGGGTGAGCCGAGCACAGAAGCACTGCAGCGCTGAGAAGGCCCTGCAGCAGCCTAGCCCATGCAGACTGTATAATGACCTCATCCTCTGCACAGGAACCTAACCCAGGCTTCACCCAGTGTTTTTTTTTAAACCAAACAACAAAGCAATAATGCTTTTATAGGTCTCTTATGCAAGTTCTTTGTTTCTTATTTATATATATATATATATATATATATATATATATATATATATATATATATATATATATATATATATATATATATATATATATATATATATATATATATATATATATATATATATATATATATATATAAAAGGTGGTCATCTTTACTATGTCACACATACATAAGGTGTCACTCTAATTTAGTTGTTCCCCCACTTACAGCCAAAACACCCCCATAAGCATTTCAACTAGAAAGGACGGGGGAGAAATCAACAAAAATCTGAAGGGAGACTACATCAAAACAAGGGCAACAACTTAGTTAAGACAGCCCTTAAACGTATTTATCTAAATGCTACAAGTCTCAGAAACAAAATGTTAGAACTTGAGGCTACTGCACAAACAAGTAACTACAATGTGATAGGTGTTACAAAAACTTGGTTATCCGAGAGTGATGGAGACAAATATAATATTAGTGGGTACACACTGTATAGGAAAGACAGGCAGGACAGAAGAGGCGGAGGGGTAGCGCTATACATAAGAAATAGTCTTGAAGCCCAGGTGTTAAATCTGCAAGAAAAAAAACAATGCAGAATCAAAATAGGTCAGAATAATGGACAAAAATTCAAAAGGCATATGTGGCAAAGTGGTAAGTGGAACGTGCAGCTGCAGTGCAGTAATCCAGTAATGAAGAGACAAACAAACAAAAGTAGGGCTGAAAATGAGTTCTGTTTATTTTAAATCCAGGGGTCTGATCAAACAGAAAACAAACAAGAGAACTAGCAATACACAGTGATTTGTATTGCTTGGGAATATGGAAGGTTTGCAGTCCTGTAAATAATAATACTGATGCTCGGATATATTGTGAAAAGTGTTGAATTTAAATCCAGGGAAGTAAACTTTACAATGCATTAGTAAGACCTCATCTAGAATATTGTGTTGAGTTCTGGTCACCTCATTACAAAAAGGATATTTCTGCTCTAGAAAGAGTGCAAAGAAGAGAGACCAGAATTATGCCGGGTTTAAAAGGCATGTCGTATGCAGACAGGCTAAAAGAATTGAATCTATTCAGTCTTGAACAAAGAAGACTACGCGGTGCTCTGATTCAAGCATTCAAAATTCTAAAAAGTATTTACAATGTTGACCCAGGGGACTTTTTCGACCTGAAAAAAGAAACAAGGACCAGGGGTCACAAATGGAGATTAGATAAAGGGGCATTCAGAACAGAAAATAGGAGGCACTTTTTTACACAGAGAATTGTGAGGGTCTGGAACCAACTCCCCAGTAATGTTGTTGAAGCCGACACCCTAGGATCCTTCAAGAAGCTGCTTGATGAGATTCTGGGATCAATAAGCTACTAACAACCAAATGAGCAAAATGGGCAGAATGACCCCCTCTCATTTGTAACCTTTCTTATGTTCTTTTTGTGTTCTTATGTTCATGAAATAGAGCGCCCTGCCCAGCTCAGCCCCCTCACCTTGTGTATGTGTTCCCAATTCATTGTGTTGCAATGCTGGCGATACTGTGGTGTGTTTGTGGTTCTGCTGGGGTTTCTTCACAGTAGCACACAGGTGTAACAGTGCATTCCACTCTGAGAGAGGTCTCCACACCGTTGTAACAGCATATCACTCTCTGAGAGAGATCTCCACACAGGTATAACAGTGCATCCCACTCTGAGAGAGGTCTCCACACAGGTGTAACAGTGCATCCCACTCTGAGAGAGGTCTCCACACAGGTATAACAGTGCATCCCACTCTGAGAGAGGTCTCCACACAGGTATAACAGTGCATCCCACTCTGAGAGAGGTCTCCACACAGGTATAACAGTGCATCCCACTCTGAGAGAGGTCTCCACACAGGTATAACAGTGCATCCCACTCTGAGAGGGGTCTCCACACAGGTGTAACAGTGCATCCCACTCTGAGAGAGGTCTCCACACAGGTATAACAGTGCATCCCACTCTGAGAGAGGTCTCTACACAGGTATAACAGAGCATCCCACTCTGAGAGAGGTCTCTACACAGGTATAACAGTGCATCCCACTCTGAGAGAGGTCTCCACACAGGTATAACAGTGCATCCCACGCTGAGAGAGGTCTCTACACAGGTATAACAGTGCATCCCACTCTGAGAGAGGTCTCCACACAGGTATAACAGTGCATCCCACGCTGAGAGAGGTCTCTACACAGGTATAACAGTGCATCCCACTCTGAGAGAGGTCTCCACACATGTGCAACAGTGCATCCCACTCTGACAGGGGTCTCTCATTCTTCTACAGAAACCTGTGCCAATCTGAAACGAGCGATGAAGCGGATCAGCACAGGACAGGAGGCGGGTGTTTCAGCTTGGCATCTAAAGGACTTCAATAAGGACTAAAACCCCTCACCCCTGGACCTGCAGTGAACAAGGGGTTTTCTTTACTTTGTTTAGTATTAAAATTTTTGATTTTGTTTTACACGTTTTATTTATTTATTTTTTTTACTTGGACCAAATGTTGTGCTGCAATGATTTTTGAAAATGAAAGAAATTGGCAAATAAATATATTATTTTGCATTGAAACTGGCACCATGAAACTGTTATTTTTTTATTTTAATTTTTGTACACGTTTTCTTCATAATGTTACAAGCACACTAAAACTAACTGGAGAATGACCTCACACACAGTAGCTTTTCTCAGGTCCACTACTGCAGTGGATTTATGAAGGGTTACAATTACACCACAGTTAGCTTTCAGGGCGGAAGCTATTAGGCTCAATGGCATCGGGCAGCAATTACCTGTCCCTGGGTCATAACATGTGGTGTTTAAAGGACAAAGATATTGCAACAATCTGCCTACTCTGGATTAACTGGCAGTTTCATTAGTTACACATGGCAAGCTGAGCAGAAGCCATGCCTTCATTCTTCATTTCCACAGCTACCCTCTGATTTCCTCCCACTGCAATCTGCGATACAGATGCTCTGACTAATCCCACATTCCCACTCAAATTACACTGTCTCAAATAAAGCTTTGCTAAACATTTTCACCGACTGTCTGAACTTGCAGCTGACTGCTCTAGGCTGAGATGCCAAGCCATTACATAAAGCAACACTGGGCGCTCGCCATGCTCGCCCGGATGCAGTAACCCTGCCAGTACAGTCCTCATGCAGGCACCTCCCTGGCACAGTAACCCTGCCAGTACAGTCCTCATGCAGGCTCTCCCTGGCACAGTAACCCTGCCAGTACAGTCCTCATGCAGGCTCTCCCTGGCACAGTAACCCTGTCAGTACAGACCTCATGCAGGCTCTCCCTGGCACAGTAACCCTGCCAGTACAGTCCTCATGCAGGCTCTCCCTGGCACAGTAACCCTGTCAGTACAGTCCTCATGCAGGCTCTCCCTGGCACAGTAACCCTGTCAGTACAGTCCTCATGCAGGCACCTCCCTGGCACAGTAACCCTGTCAGTACAGTCCTCATGCAGGCTCTCCCTGGCACAGTAACCCTGCCAGTACAGTCCTCATGCAGGCTCTCCCTGGCACAGTAACCCTGCCAGTACAGTCCTCATGCAGGCTCTCCCTGGCACAGTAACTCTGTCAGTACAGTCCTCATGCAGGCTCTCCCTGGCACAGTAACTCTGTCAGTACAGTCCTCATGCAGGCTCTCCCTGGCACAGTAACCCTGTCAGTACAGTCCTCATGCAGGCTCTCCCTGGCACAGTAACCCTGCCAGTACAGTCCTCATGCAGGCTCTCCCTGGCACAGTAACCCTGCCAGTACAGTCCTCATGCAGGCTCTCCCTGGCACAGTAACCCTGTCAGTACAGTCCTCATGCAGGCTCTCCCTGGCACAGTAACCCTGCCAGTACAGTCCTCATGCAGGCTCTCCCTGGCACAGTAACCCTGTCAGTACAGTCCTCATGCAGGCTCTCCCTGGCACAGTAACCCTGTCAGTACAGTCCTCATGCAGGCTCTCCCTGGCACAGTAACCCTGTCAGTACAGTCCTCATGCAGGCTCTCCCTGGCACAGTAACTCTGTCAGTACAGTCCTCATGCAGGCTCTCCCTGGCACAGTAACCCTGCCAGTACAGTCCTCATGCAGGCTCTCCCAGACGCAGTAACCCTGCCAGTACAGTCCTCATGCAGGCTCTCCCTGGCACAGTAACCCTGCCAGTACAGTCCTCATGCAGGCTCTCCCTGGCACAGTAGCCCTGCCAGTACAGTCCTCATGCAGGCTCTCCCTGGCACAGTAACCCTGCCAGTACAGTCCTCATGCAGGCTCTCCCAGGCACAGTAACCCTGTCAGTACACTCCTCATGCAGGTTAGTTTGAGATCTGCAGAATGAATGGAATCCCCAGAGCCTCCCATCTCACTTCGGCATTTGAAGCTTCCAGTGGTACTTTAACTCATACCTCTTCTGTGCAACTAGGTCATTCAGAAAAGGGTTCACTTATATTTTTCTATGACACTTTAGTTTAAGGATCTTTTATAAATAACAAATAATAGAACTAGAATGGCTTTACGAAAAGGTATAAGATCCTTTCTAAACATGAAGCTTTACTCTCGTAATGCGTCTGTGACAGTGATGGCTGGTGGATCACGTCAGATCAGGGAAATGAAACCACAAACAGGCTGATACTGGGGAAAGAACAGCTGTGCCATTTTATTATACAAAAATAAATAAAAATCAACGCCACAGAGCGAAAATAAAGGTTGAACCAAAACACGTTCCTCCTCTGAACTCCCCTCACGTTCCTCCTTTGAACTCCCCACGTTCCTCCTCTGAACTCCCCACACATTCCTCCTCTGAACTCCCCACACGTTCCTCCTCTGAACTCCCCACACATTCCTCCTCTGAACTCCCCACACGTTCCTCCTCTGAACTCCCCACACTTTCCTCCCTTGAACTCCCCACACGTTCCTCCTCTGAACTCCCCACACGTTCCTCCTCTGAACTCCCCACACGTTCCTCCTCTGAACTCCCCTCACGTTCCTCCTCTGAACTCCCCACACGTTCCTCCTCTGAACTCCCCACACGTTCCTCCTCTGAACTTCCCACATGTTCCTCCTCTGAACTCCCCACACGTTCCTCCTCTGAACTCCCCACACGTTCCTCCTCTGAACTCCCCACACGTTCCTCCTCTGAACTCCCCACACGTTCCTCCTCCGAGCTCCCCACACGTTCCTCCTCTGAGCTCCCCACACGTTGCTCCTCCGAGCTCCCTGCATGTTCTACCTCTGAACTTCCCACACGTTCTACCTCTGAACTCCACACACGTTCCTCCTCCGAGCTCCCCACATGTTCCTCCTCCAAACACCCACCCCGAACATGGAGAGCTGCAAGCTTTTATACCGGTGACCATCTCCAGACTAGCAATAAATGAATCAATTAATTCATCTGGTCACCTTCAGCACGGGGTTTCTAATATTGCGACAGGTCGACATATTAGAAATGGTCAACAGCAACTCTGTTTATAATTAAGACGCTGCCGACCACGCATTTTCACAAGATGTCTGGCAGGGACGAACTGCGAACAATCGCCCCTGCTAGACCATAGCCAAACCAAACACAACATTTTTTAAATCATAATACATTGTGTTTTAACTAAAATACGTTTTAAATAACACAAAATACCAACACCCATTTTAAAATAAACAATACATTTTCCCATCACCAATAAACACCTAACAACACATTTATTTACACGCAGGGCTTTTCCCTGCTCCCTTTAATTATGTGCATGGCTTTTCCTCTGCCCTGCCACAGCGTCATTACATGGTTATTCCATGTTAATAATAAACATAATAACACGCTGTGACAGGGTAGCCTGGCGATGCTGTCAGGCCAGGAAGTGAATGCAGCACAACACACAAACAGGTAATACTCGGGTGCAAAGAGTGCAGTGCGGCGCCGTTTTTATTAACAACAAAAATAAATTAAATATTTAAACAAAAGCAACGCTCACAGAGCAAAGTAAAAGTTTAAACCAAAAACAAATCAGGAACACAAAATAAACAAATACCGTGCTGGGGCTTCCAGCACTTGTAACAATTGCTTTGTTTTTGTTTTATTTGGTTTTTGTTTTGTTTTGTTTTGTTTTGTTTTGTTTTGTTTTGTTTTGTTTTGTTTTGTTTTGTTGGTTTGGTTTGGTTTGGTTTGGTTTGGTTTGGTTTGGGTTTGTTTGGTTTTGTTTTGTTTGGTTTGGTTTGGTTTGGTTTGGTTTGGTTTGGTTTGGTTTGGGTTGGGTTGGGTTGGGTTGGGTTTGGTTTGGTTTGGTTTGGTTTGGTTTGGTTGGTTTGGTTTGGTTTGGTTTGGTTTGGGTTGGTTGGGTTGGTTTGGTTTGGTTTGGTTTGGTTTGGTTTGGTTGGTTTGGTTTGGTTTGGGTTGGGTTGGAGTTGGGTTGGGTTGGGTTGGGTTTGGTTGGGTTTGGTTTGGTTTGGTTTGGTTTGGTATGGTTTGGTTGGTTTGGTTTGGTTTGGTTTGGTTTGGTTTGGTTGGTTTGGTTTGGTTTGGTTTGGTTTGGTTGGTTTGGTTTGGTTTGGTTTGGTTTGGTTTGGTTTGGTTGGTTTGGTTTGGTTTGGTTTTGTTGGTTTGGTTTGGTTTGGTTTGGTTTGGTTTGGTTTGGTTTGGTTTGGTTTTTTGCTTTGCTTCTCTCCCGTCTCACCCTCGTTCCTCCTCTCAAAAACCCACCTCAAACAGGGAGAGTTGCAGACTTAATCAATGAATCAATGAATTAACTCGGGAGATGATCACCTTCTGCACAGGGTTTAGTGGGATGCCAAACAATAACACGCAAAAACATTCTTAACAAAAATAAACACATTTTTCAGCAGGGCTTTGTCCTGTCCCCTTTCATATGTGCAGGGCTTTCCACCGCCCCCCGCCACACACCTTTAGAGATGTTTTAAACCCTGGAGTGCGACTTGTATTGTTTATATAATTCCCTGCATCCTGTTTGAAAAGCATATGAGCTGCATTGCTAGATTTCAGTTTGAACTGCACCAACCCATCAGATTAACTGCACTGTAAATTAAGAGAACTTCATTTCCACAGGGCGGCACCAAATAGCAAGCACACCACATTGCCTATTTGTATGCAGCTCAGTGAGAAGAAAAGGGAAATACTGCTGGCAGCGTTACCCTGTAATTATTCCTAATACTGAGAATTCCTGTTAGCTACGGACCAGTTATTTTAAAGCGTGACGACAAAGGAGGTGAATAAACTCTGAGTGGCTGAGACTGAGAGCAGGCCTGAGTTTGTGCACTTAGCTTTTAATACCCTCATGCACTCATCTCTAATGTCTACAAATTGCATCTGAGTGCTGGGCTTGGGGAACTCTGCACCCCCCACTGCTCTGGTAAAACGAGAGGAATCAAAACCCCTGCCTTCCCGGGGCCCAGGAGGCCTGCCCCTCTGACATGGCAGAATTAAAGAAACAAATGAGAAAGATCTGACGGCCTGGGTGACTTGTTTTGCTAGTTGCCTTAAACAAGACCCTTAATAATGCATGGTTTTATGCCACAGCAGGCTTTGCAGGCTAAGCCTCCTGGATCCCAAGACCGGGTATCATGTGTCTGAATATGCAAAGATCCCTGTGCGGAATACAACAGATCCCTCTCAACATCCACAGGGGCGGAAGTGACTCAGGAATGCATTGTGGGTTTGCTTACCAGCTCTAGAAACTGATGGATGGAGGTTCATTATATTGTGTGTGTGTGTGTGTGTGTGTGTGTCTGTAAGTGTGGGTGTGTGTGTGTGTGTGAGAGTGTGTGGGGGGGTGTTGTGTGTGTGTCTGTCTGTAAGTGTGTGTTTGTAAGTGTGTGTGTCTGTAAGTGTTTGTTTGTAAGTGTGTGTGTCTGTAAGTGTGTGTGTATGTGCTTCTGTAGGTGTGTGTCTGTAAGTGTGTGTGTGTGTTTCTGTAAGTGTTTCTGTCTGTAAGTGTGTGTATTCTGTATGTGTGTGTATTCTGTAAATGTGTGTATTCAGTAAGTCTGTGTTTCTGTAAGCGTGTGTTTCTGTTCGCCCCATTCAGAAATATTATAAATTATCATTTAAAAAGGCTACAGAACCAGCTGAGAGACAGTTTATTATATTCTAGAAAGAATGCCACTGAAAATAATTCTGTGGTAGCTGAACACATTTCCATCCAAATAAACCCTGAATACTATATTGAAAACATCCCATAAGTGCAAAGTGAAATGAAACACAGAGTCCATTGGTGTAGAAAACACACTTTGCTTCTATCAGGGGGAGCATGAGGTCATCAAAAACACTGAATAGCAGACAAGGAAGCAGAATAGAACAGAAATCAAAGCAACAGTCCAAGTCTATCCTGCTTCTTACCTTGCCATTCCAAAATGTACTGTGGGTTTGTAATGGACTGAGGTCCACTTGGGGTTCGATGGAGACCAACACATACATTTCACTTCCCCAACAGTTCCAGTAGATTCACAGAACTGCAATCAACCCCACAAGTAAGCAGCAATGCTGAGATAGATAGAGACTGCTTTCAGATCAGCAACAAAAAGGCAAGGAAGAGATGCTGAGATAGATAGAGACTGCTTTCAGATCAGCAACAAAAAGGCAAGGAAGCGATGCTGAGATAGATAGAGACTGCTTTCAGATCAGCAACAAAAAGGCAAGGAAGAGATGCTGAGATAGATAGAGACTGCTTTCAGATCAGCAACAAAAAGGCAAGGAAGCGATGCTGAGATAGATAGAGACTGCTTTCAGATCAGCAACAAAAAAGCAAGGAAGCGATGCTGAGATAGATAGAGACTGCTTTCAGATCAGCAACAAAAAGGCAAGGAAGCGATGCTGAGATAGATAGTGACTGCTTTCAGATCAGCAACAAAAAGGCAAGGAAGAGATGCTGAGATAGATAGAGACTGCTTTCAGATCAGCAACAAAAAGGCAAGGAAGAGATGCTGAGATAGATAGAGACTGCTTTCAGATCAGCAACAAAAAGGCAAGGAAGAGATGCTGAGATAGATAGAGACTGCTTTCAGATCAGCAACAAAAAGGCAAGGAAGCGAAGCTGAGATAGATAGTGACTGCTTTCAAATCAGCAATAAAAAGGCAAGGAAGCGATGCTGAGATAGATAGAGACTGCTTTCAGATCAGCAACAAAAAGGCAAGGAAGAGATGCTGAGATAGATAGAGACTGCTTTCAGATCAGCAACAAAAAGGCAAGGAAGAGATGCTGAGATAGATAGAGACTGCTTTCAGATCAGCAACAAAAAGGCAAGGAAGCGATGCTGAGATAGATAGAGACTGCTTTCAGATCAGCAACAAAAAGGCAAGGAAGAGATGCTGAGATAGATAGAGACTGCTTTCAGATCAGCAACAAAAAGGCAAGGAAAAAAACCAAAACACTTTACATGAAGTGTCTAATTACTGTGTAGTAGTAGTTAGTAAATACATGTGCACTTACAGATCATTGCAATGTTATTATGCATAGTTACAATGTACTTAATATGTATTTCTTGCACGATATAACCCTAATCCTAAAACTAAGTTTTGTGACCCAGACCAGGATCCTGTATGTATGATGTAACCCAGGTGCCATGTACCTTTAACTGTTAGAGCCACATTTCCAAATTCACAAGCATGCAGTATTCCTGAAAGACTGATCTGAAGAACTGGAATCTAGAGAACCCAAGATTGCACAAAAACTAGAGGAAAACTAGACAACTCACAATCAGGAGGGAGACAACTCACAAGACAATTAATCAGGAGGGAGACAACCCACAAGGTAATCAATCAGGACGGCGACAACCCACAAGGCAATCAATCAGGAAGGAGACAACTCACAAGGTAATCAATCAGGAAGGAGACAACCCACAAGGTAATCAATCAGGACGGAGACAACCCACAAGGCAATCAATCAGGAAGGAGACAACCCACAAGGCAATCAATCAGGAAGGAGACAACTCACAAGGTAATCAATCAGGAAGGAGACAACTCACAAGGTAATCAATCAGGAAGGAGACAACTCACAAGGCAATCAATCAGGAGGGAGACAACCCAGAAGGTAATCAATCAGGAGGGAGACAACTCACAAGGTAATCAATCAGGAAAGAGACAACCCACAAGGCAATCAATCAGGAAGGAGACAACTCACAAGGTAATCAATCAGGTAGGAGACAACTCACAAGGCAATCAATCAGGAGGGAGACAACCCAGAAGGTAATCAATCAGGAGGGAGACAACTCACAAGGCAATCAATCAAGTGGGAGACAACCCACAAGGTAATCAATCAGGAGGGAGACAACTCACAAGGTAATCAATCAGGAGGGAGACAACTCACAAGGTAATCAATCAGGAGGGACACAACTCACAAGGTAATCAATCAGGAAGGAGACAACTCACAAGGTAATCAATCAGGAGGGACACAACTCACAAGGTAATTAATCAGGAGGGATGCAGGCATTTAGTGGCACAAAACAAAAAGCTAAAGAAACGGCAAAAAGCTGATCCACTATTTCCATTTTCAACAGAGATATTCTGTATTCCTTCCCTGGTATTACTCCCATTAAAACGGATCATATTTTAAGTGTTTATTTTCAGGAGTGGACTGTAGGGTGAAATGGTTAATGCCAGGGCAGTGCTGGCAGCTTTCAGTCCCTGAGGCCGCCAAGCACGGTTCTTCCATTTGCAAAGTGATGAAAACCTGTTGGTTTATTTGTCCCGCCACTCAAGGGAGGAATGGTAGCCAGCCATGAACATATACAGAGAACGAAGTCTGGCATCAAACTGGTCAAAACAAAACCAGCTAACCAGGGATGAAAGACTTCTGGACTATGCACCTTTATAAAAGGTTGCTGAACCATTTTAATAGCTAAGCAAAGTGTAGCAGTAAAGTAAAGCATAAGATGGTACACGGTAGGTATGGTAAAGCATGGTAAAAATACCTCAAAATATAAAGAAGTACAGTAGAGGACAGACATGTGCACTACAGTTTGTTTGCCAGTCAGTTAAATGCTACAGTATTTTCAGGGTTCTAATTACTGGGACTCTTATGCTGTGATCGTGCCCCGTCTTCACCATGAAATCCGGTCTTCCCCATGAAATCCGGTCTGTTGTGTTGTTATACCCTGTTGTAACGGGTCAAGAATGCCCTGTTCACATTTATTTTGCACTTGCATGTTATTTACTTTTATGTCTTATTTATTGATTTGATTAGTGCACGCTTTATGTCTTATTTATTGATTTGATTAGTGCACTCTTTATGTCTTATTTATTGATTTGATTAGTGCACTCTTTATGTCTTATTTATTGATTTGATTAGTGCACGCTTTATGTCTTATTTATTGATTTGATTAGTGCACGCTTTATGTCTTATTTATTGATTTGATTAGTGCACTCTTTATGTCTTATTTATTGATTTGATTAGTGCACTCTTTATGTCTTATTTATTGATTTGATTAGTGCACGCTTTATGTCTTATTTATTGATTTGATTAGTGCACGCTTTATGTCTTATTTATTGATTTGATTAGTGCACGCTTTATGTCTTATTTATTGATTTGATTAGTGCACGCTTTATGTCTTATTTATTGATTTGATTAGTGCACGCTTTATGTCTTATTTATTGATTTGATTAGTGCACGCTTTATGTCTTATTTATTGATTTGATTAGTGCATGCTTTATGTCTTATTTATTGATTTGATTAGTGCACGCTTTATGTTGTCTGACACTTTATAATTGATGTGTATCACGTTATGTTGGCTTCTCCACTCGTTTCCCTTGATCTTCCTTATCGAGCAGCGACCAATTGAATCACTGATACATTTAAGCACCTGACTATAAATAGCCCACGTTTTTATAAACGGGATGGCCATCCTGGGGTTTGTGTCTGTCTGTCTGTCTGTCTGTCTGTCTGTCTGTCTGTCTGTCTGTCTGTCTGTGCAGGAGTGGGAATGCAGCATTTGAAGTTTGCAACAAGTAAGAGAGAGTGAAATAGTGAGTGTGAGCGATTTCAGTGTTTTTAGCCTGTCGGTAGCTGATCGGAATTTAGGAAGTAAAACAGAATAAGTATATTGTGATGCTGGTTTCTCTCTCTCTCTCTCTCTCTCTCTCTCTCTCTCTCTCTCTCTCTCTCTCTCTCTCTCTCTCTCTCTCTTTCTCATGACCTAAATTAATACGAAACTTGTTGTTAACAGTTGAAAGTCTTGCTACCTACTTACAGGTGAAATAGAACGACTGTCTTATTACACAAGTACCTTTTAAACAATCTGTTGCTGTTGGATTTTTATAATAAACAAACTTCTAATGAATTTATGTGTGATTTTCAGAAACAGCTGCAGCATGCTCCATGCTCACAGAAACAGCTGCAGCATGCTCCATGCTCACAGAAACAGCTGCAGCATGCTCCATGCTCACAGAAACAGCTGCAGCATGCTCCATGCTCACAGAAACAGCTGCAGCATGCTCCATGCTCACAGAAACAGCTGCAGCTTGCTCCATGCTCCCAGAAACAGCTGCAGCTTGCTCCATGCTCATATAAACAGCTGCACCATGCTCCATGCTCACATTCAACCACTCACGCAAGTAAGTAACTCTGTTAGTCACCTATTTTGTTAACTTCAGGGCTTTAAATGTTATATTTTGCTATTTTTAAATACATGTTCATGCTTTATTACACCACTGTGAAATTTAAGATTTAAATAGCTGAGACCGTGAAATTCAGGATTTTTAAAATGTTACGACCGTGAAGTTTACAAAAATGGGCCGTGAATTTGGTAGGGCCCTACTTATTGGTTATTGACTAATTGAATTATTGATAGTTTTATGCACCTGGGGGTCTGTGTCTGTCCGTCCTGTGTTGCGGTTTTGTTTGTGCAGGAGTGGGAACACAATTTTAGTATTTGTAACTGAGAGTGACAGAGGGAAATGAAACAAGCCTGTACATGGACTTTCCTGACGATAAGTATTCGGCTGACGTCCAGTATGCCGGTTTGAACAATGAGCGTGAGTGAATTAAGAATTTTAGCTTGTCGGTAAAACTCTATGGTATGGAAAGTAAAGAGATTGTTTGTTATACAGATTTTTCTCTCGCTCTGATGTTCCCTCCCCTACACAGACAACATGTCATATGTTTTGTGTTTTTACAATGGTCACTGTTTGTATTATTATCCTCTATTTAAGCCTGGTTAATTAACCATACCCTTACTACATTCACTAAGCACTTTCTAAAGTGCAATATTGCAGTCTGCACTTTGATGATTTCAAATGACTGTTTTGACAAATCTTTATTATGATGATCTGTTAAAAACTGGAATGGATCACTTGGATATTGAACAATGTGTTGGTGCTCCTTTTAATCACACTGTGAAATAAAATCATTCGGATTGGTTTTATATGTCTCTTTTAACCACTCTGAAATAAAACCATTCTGATTGGTTTTATATTATTATTATTTGTTTATTTAGCAGACGCCTTTATCCAAGGCGACTTACAGAGACTTGGGTGTGTGAACTATGCATCAGCTGCAGAGTCACTTACAATTACGTCTCACTCGAAAGACAGAGCACAAGGAGGTTAAGTGACTTGCTCAGGATCACACAATGAGTCAGTGGCTGAGGTGGGATTTGAACCGGGGACCTCCTGGTTACAAGCCCTTTTCTTTAACCACTGGACCACACAGCCTCCTATATGTCTCTTTTAACCACTCTGTGAAATAAAACCATTCTGATTGATTGTTTATGTATCTCTTGTCTGTGTTTTTCTTGGTGATGCTGTTCCCCATATTTTAGCTCTGTATCCAAATAAAAAGAACCTGATCAATGATTATCTAATATTGTTCTGTGCTTATTATTGGTGCAGTCGGACTATACAGTATATTAGAAAGAACCCCTCTGTTTGTAGCCCCTCTGAGCGAGTGGGTGTTACACTATTGTACTGCTAATAAGAACACAGTACTACACATACCTTCTGGACGAGATGCACCCCTGCCTGCCTAGCTATCCCTGAGGAAAGCACTACTCTGTAAGAAGAGTGCACTGTGTTATTATTTAATTCACAAAAGCTGCTGTAGTAACAGTACATTATTCCATATTAATGACAATGAAACGCTGCTATTTCCAGGTGAAGCTGCCTTGTGAATGATGTGCATTGACTCTGTCCAGCAACACGTCTTCCTGCTGTGCCGGGTCTGGAAACACAGAGACGTGTGCTTTATCTTTCCGCTCCCAGACTGCTCTGGTGGTCGCTGTGTTGTTGGTGTTCAGACACAATCCATCTCTCACCACCTCCTGAGCTCTGCTTCTGGGATATGTGATCACCGTCACAGAGTCCATCCACTGACACCTTGTTCACTGCTGCATAGCGATTCCGCACTTATCAAGGTGCTGTGCTTTTCTGGAAGGGGTTATCATTCCACGTGACTTATAGACTTGTCCCATGTGTCCTTGTCTATAAAAGACTACCTATAATATGGTTTCTTTGTAGGATGATGAACTCCACACACATGTTGCTTGGTCAGGAGGAACAAACTGATCTCTTTCCCAGAGATCATGGATGGAATCTTTTTTTTGTGCCAAGCCCCTGTACATCCTCTATAAGAGTCATATCCCAAATTAATGTCCAAATTTCGAAAAATAAGACTGTAAGTAAAGAGGGGAAGGTGGGTGGGATATAGGTGTGTGGAGTTCATCATCCTACGAAGAAACCATATTACAGGTAATCTTCATCTTCTTACCTAGTCTGATGAACTCCACACACAAGCTGAACTGTTCAAAAGGATTAAGACAAGTGGGTGGTGGTAGAAATTACAGAAGCAAAGCACAATGTAGCATGTAGCAACAAACATGCTGTGTGGAGATGCAGTTCTCAGTGTGTGGAGATGCAGTTCTCAGTGTGTGGCGATGCAGTTCTCAGTGTGGAGATGCAGTTCTCAGTGTGGAGATGCAGTTCTCAGTGTGGAGATGCAGTTCTCAAAGTGTGGAGATGCACTTCTCAGTGTGGAGATGCAGTTCTCAGTGTGTGGAGATGCAGTTCTCAGTGTGTGGAGATGCAGTTCTCAGTGTGTGGAGATGCAGTTCTCAGTGTGTGGCGATGCAGTTCTCAGTGTGGAGATGCAGTTCTCAGTGTGGAGATGCAGTTCTCAGTGTGGAGATGCAGTTCTCAAAGTGTGGAGATGCACTTCTCAGTGTGGAGATGCAGTTCTCAGTGTGTGGAGATGCAGTTCTCAGTGTGTGGAGATGCAGTTCTCAGTGTGTGGAAATGCAGTTCTCAGTGTGTGGATGCAGTTCTCAGTGTGTGGAGATGCAGTTCTCAGTGTGTAGATGCAGTTCTCAGTGTGTGGAGATGCAGTTCTCAGTGTGTGGCGATGCAGTTCTCAGTGTGGAGATGCAGTTCTCAGTGTGGAGATGCAGTTCTCAGCGTGGAGATGCAGTTCTCAAAGTGTGGAGATGCACTTCTCAGTGTGGAGATGCAGTTCTCAGTGTGTGGAGATGCAGTTCTCAGTGTGTGGAGATGCAGTTCTCAGTGTGTGGAGATGCAGTTCTCAGTGTGTGGAAATGCAGTTCTCAGTGTGTGGAGATGCAGTTCTCAGTGTGTGGAGATGCAGTTCTCAGTGTGTAGATGCAGTTCTCAGTGTGTGGAGATGCAGTTCTCAGTGTGTGGAGATGCAGTTCTCAGTGTGTGGAGATGCAGTTCTCAGTGTGTGGAGATGCAGTGACACTCCCTGTTGTTATTCTGAGTGGAAGCTCATGTGCTCTGCCTGTTCTTATTCTGAGTGGAGGCTCACATGCTCTGCCTGTTCTTATTGTGAGTGAAGACTCACATGCTCTGCCTGTTCTTATTGTGAGTAAAGACTCACATGCTCTGCCTGTTCTTATAGTGAGTGAAGACTCACATGCTCTGCCTGTTCTTATTCTGAGTGGAGACTCACATGCTCTGCCTGTTCTTATTCTGAGCAAAGACTCACATGCTCTGCCTGTTCTTATTCTGAGTGAAGACTCACATGCTGTGCCTGTTCTTAGTGACTGTTCTTCTGTAGCTGCATCACTGTGTTCGGGAGCAGTTTGACAGGTTCTGGATCCAAACATCCAGAATGGCAAAACCCTAGTACAACTATTATTATTATTATTATTATTTATTTCTTAGCAGACGCCCTTATCCAGTGTGACTTACAATTGTTACAAGATATCACATTATTTTGACATACAATTACTCATTTATACAGTTGGGTTTTTACTGGAGCAATCTAGGTAAAGTACCTTGCTCAAGGGTACAGCAGCAGTGTCCCCCACCTGTGATTGAACCCACGACCCTCCGGTCAAGAGTCCAGAGCCCTAACCACTACTCCACACTGCTGCTCTAAGTATAATAATGCTCAACTATAAGAAACTAAGTCAAGCAGTCAAACTTTTCATCTTCACGGCTTCAGTTACACTTTCCAAAACGTTTGTCTGCTTACTTTTTTCATTTATTTATTTAAAGAAAGTCTTTTTTGATTAACTTAATAAAGTTGGTTTCCAGTCAGCTTGTTTTTACTCTAGTTAAAAAATGTCAGAAGTCTAAAGTTTCATGTACAGCTAACTTTATTTATTTATTTATTTTTATAAAAAAAAAAAAAAAATTTAAAAAGCATTCTTAAGATAACTTTGAATCTACACTTTGATGAGCCCTGGAAACAGAACTGCAGATCAGCATGTAATATTCAGTGCAGGATTAGGATGCAGATAAACCCTTCACATGTCATATTCACTACAGGATTAGGGTGCAGATAAACCCTTCACATGTCATATTCAGTGCAGGATTAGGGTGCAGATAAACCCTTCACATGTTATATTCAGTGCAGGATTAGGGTGCAGATAAACCCTTCACATGTCATATTCAGTGCAGGATTAGGATGCAGATAAACCCTTCACATGTCATATTCACTACAGGATTAGGGTGCAGATAAACCCTTCACATGTCATATTCAGTGCAGGATTAGGGTGCAGATAAACCCTTCACATGTCATATTCAGTGCAGGATTAGGGTGCAGATAAACCCTTCACATGTCATATTCAGTGCAGGATTAGGGTGCAGATAAACCCTTCACATGTCATATTCAGTGCAGGATTAGGGTGCAGATAAACCCTTCACATGTTATATTCAGTGCAGGATTAGGGTGCAGATAAACCCTTCACATGTCATATTCAGTGCAGGATTAGGGTGCAGATAAACCCTTCACATGTCATATTCAGTGCAGGATTAGGGTGCAGATAAACCCTTCACATGTCATATTCAGTACAGGATTAGGGTGCAGATAAACCCTTCACATGTCATATTCAGTGCAGGATTAGGGTGCAGATAAACCCTTCACATGTCATATTCAGTGCAGGATTAGGGTGCAGATAAACCCTTCACATGTTATATTCAGTGCAGGATTAGGGTGCAGATAAACCCTTCACATGTTATATTCAGTGCAGGATTAGGGTGCAGAGAAACCCTTCACATGTTATATTCAGTGCAGGATTAGGGTGCAGATAAACCCTTCACAGTTGACTGCTGTCGGATGGATTGCTATCAGTTTGTGCACATTCTTCAGTGATTAAGTTGAGTTTGTTTCAATTAAAAAATGTAGGATTGCTATTTTGTGTTTGCTTTATTGTCATGTGGTGCTCAGATCACACGAGTACTCTTCCTCCTCCTCCTCCTCCTCCTCCTCCTCCTCCTCCTACTACTACTAACAATACATTTAATTAAATGTGATGTTCATGAAACTCAAATTTAATAACTTTATTCAGTTTGTCATCATCAAAACAGACATCAAAAATATACTTTAATAAATCTGGAAGTTGAAGCTTTGTGAACAGTGTATAAATCTGGAAGTTGAAGCTTTGTGAACAGTGTATAAATCTGGAAGTTGAAGCTTTGTGAACAGTGTATAAATCTGGAAGTTGAAGCTTTGTGAACAGTGTATAAATCTGGAAGTTGAAGCTTTGTGAACAGTGTATAAATCTGGAAGTTGAAGCTTTGTGAACAGTGTATAAAGTTGACAGAAATGAAGTTCACCTCATAGATACATGCCCATATTGTCTCTTGTCCCGATGTATGTGGTAGTATTATTATACTACAATAAGAGGACACTTACAGTCGTAAATCCAAAGCTAATGAGACAGCTTAGTTTTGCACAGAAAACAAAAAATTGTTCTTCTGCAAACATTGCATCACGGGTCACAACAAATCAGAAGGTATTGAATGAAGCACTGAGTGAAAGAAAGGCAAAAATCAAATAATACTTTTCCATTGATGTAACATGTGTTTTATAAGTAAGACATATGATGGCATGGTACCATGTTTCATATACAAAAATGTGATAAAGCAAATGCATCAGTTAGATGTATTTTTAACCCTATCATGCATGAAATATGGAAAATAGCTGAATAAGGTAGTTTTGGACACAAATATATTTTTCATTGGACTCTTTTTCCCCTTGATTTATATGGGGAAAAATGTCACCCTCACACGAGACTATCATGCATTTGTGTCTTCCATATGTCCCCATATATAGACTAGAAGCTTTTGTATCTGCCCCCCGGTCGCCATGCATGAAAGGGTTAATACTGTAGATTTGCTTCTGAATTGTTTCCACTACTGCCCTGCCTCTGCCCAGTTTCTACCCACCAACTCCTGAATTCAGATAATGAGGCAGTCTGTGTTTCTGTGGAACTCAGATCCAGGGTATCCTGACTTCCCAGTCTCCAGCTCTTACCACTAGGCTACAATGCCAGAGCTTATCCCTCCATCTCAAACTGAAATGTTTCCCTTCAGTCTGGCTGATCCAGGCGGGAGGTGCAAAAGCTGTGCTGTACTGTGTCTGGAACACAGCCCCCCACCACAGCTCCCCATAGCCCATGCCTGGATAATCTCAGCACAGCCCCGGCAGGCGCGGACAGAGACTGGGCACTGTCCTCCTCCCCAGAGCCTCAGCGGCAGCCTGCTATTACTGCCTGCATCGTCACGGCAACAGGGCTGGACTATTTCAGCATTTCGTAGGTGTGTTCCATAAACAGTCCAAAAGTGAATTTCTGGGAAGGGAAATGAGGCATTGGAAAAATGAATCCCACCGCAGGCAGTCCAGAGACTGCACTGAGGAGATCTACGAGACCCTGCAATTGATATTTTCAAAGACCTCTTGAACAAACCTGCATGTCTAATTTGAGAAACTGCATAAAGAAAGACTCACATCACCAAACCACCATTGTGAAACATGTTAATTAGAAGGGTGCTTATGAACAATGGCATTCATGCCAACAGTCCCTATATGGTCGAGACAGTCCCAATTTCCTAGCAAATGTCCCGTGTCCCGAGGCATAGGAAGAAAGTCTCGATATTTACCCATAGAAAAAAAATAATTTATTCTGCACAGTAGAAAACCACACGCTGTGCTGTTCATGCGGCTGAGACATCTGCTGATCAATAACTTATACAAAGGTAAGAACGCTTCATTATATCTATTTTTACTGTCATGATGATCGTGTCGTGTTGAGTTGGGGAAATATGTCTATTATATGATAATGAGTGATTTTTGCATATGACTCTTCCCATGTGTATGATGTGTATGAACCTCCCGGCTATTCCTAATCTACATTAATGATTTAGTTTCTGGTATAGTAAGCAAACTTGTTAAATTTGCAGACGACACAAAAATAGGAGGAGTAGCAAACACTGTTGCAGTAGCAAAGGTCATCCAAAATGATCTAGACAGCACTCAGAACTGGGCAGACACATGGCAAATGATATTTAATAGAGAAAAGTGTAAGGTACTGCACACAGGCAATAAAAATGTGCATTATAAATATCATATGGGAGATACTGAAATTGAAGAAGGAATCTATGAAAAAGACCTAGGAGTTTATGTTGACTCAGAAATGTCTTCATCTAGACAATGTGGGGAATCTATAAAAAAAGGCCAACAAGATGCTCGGATATATTATGAAAAGTGTTGAATTCAAATCAAGGGAAGTAATGTTAAAACTTTACAATACATTAGTAAGACCTCATCTAGAATATTGTGTTCAGTTCTAGTCACCTCGCTACAAAAAGGATATTGCTGCTCTAGAAAGAGTGCAAAGAACAGCGACCAGAATTATCCTGGGTTTAAAAGGCATGTTGTATGCAGACAGTCTAAAATAATTGAATCTATTCAGTCTTGAACAAAGAAGACTACGAGGCGATCTGATTCAAACATTCAAAATCCTAAAAGGTATTGACAATGTCGACCCAGGGGACTTTTTTGACCTGAAAAAAGAAACAAGGACCAGGGGTCACAAATGGAGATTATATAAGGGGCATTCAGAACAGAAAATAGGAGGCACTTTTTTACACAGAGAATTGTGAGGGTCTGGAACTAACTCCCCAGTAATGTTGTTGAAGCTGACACCCTGGGATCCTTCAAGAAGCTGCTTGATGAGATTCTGGGCTCAATAATCAAACAACCAACCAAAAGAGCAAGGTGGGCCAAATGGCCCCCTCTCGTTTGTAAACTTTCTTATGTTCTTATGTTCTTAAGTATGCAATGGCCGTGATATAATCACCAGTATTATCTGACATCTGGTTAGGACTTTAGACATGGCCAACCAATGCTAAAGTTTTTGGTACAGTGCCTTGCAAAAGTATTCAAACCCCTGACCAATTCTCTCATGTTACTGAATTACAAATGGTACATTGAAATTTCGTTCTGTTTGATTTTTTATTTTAAAACTCTGAAACTCAAAATCAATTATTGTAAGGTGACATTGGTTTTATGTTGGGAAATATTTTTAAGAAAAATAAAAAAACTGAAATATCTTGCTTGCAAAAGTATTCAACCCCTGTGCTGTGGAAGCTCGCAGTTTACACCGATGAAAGAAATTGCCCTAACGAGGACACAATTACCTTACCATTGGCCTCCACCTGTGAACCATTAAAGTTGCTGTCACATTTTCTGGATAAAAACCCCACTGTTGAAGGATCATTGGTCAGACTCTGAATCTGAAGGAAAATGAAGACCAAAGAGCATTCTACAGAAGTTAGAGATAAAGTAATACAAATGCATAGATTAGGGAAAGGGTACAAAATAATATCCGTGTTTGGATATCCCAGTGAGCACAGTTGGATCAATAATCAGGAAGTGGAAGCTGCATCACACCACCCAGGCACTGCCAAGAAAAGGCCGTCCCTCAAAACTCAGCCCTCAAACAAGAAGGAGACTTGTGAGAAGCCACAGAGAGGTCAACAATCACTTTGAAGGAGCTACAGAGTTCAGTGGCTGAGAGTGGAGTAATGGTGCACCAATCAACCATATCAAGAGCTCTGCATAACACTGGCCTGTATGGGAGGGTGGCAAGAAAGAAGCCGTTACTCAAAAAGTACCATCTGAAAGCACGTCTGGAGTTTGCCAGAAAGCATGAGAGTGACCCAGCTGCGATGTGGGAAAAGGTTTTGTGGTCAGATGAGACCAAGATAGAGCTTTTTGGCCAAAACTCAAAGCGCTATGTGTGGCGCAAACCTAACACTGCCCATGCCTCAAGACACACCATCCCTACACTGAAGTATGGTGGTGGCAGCATCATGCTGTGGGGATGCTTCTCATCAGCAGGGACTGGGCATCTTGTTAAAATTGAAGGAAGAATGGATGGAGCAAAATACAGGGAAATACTGCAAGAGAACCTGCTTTAGTCCGCTAAAGAACTGAAGCTTGGGAGGAAACTCACCTTTCAGCAGGTCAATGATCCCAAGCACAAGGCCAAAGCAACATTGGAGTGGCTCAAGAACAAAAAGGTGAATGTCCTACAGTGGCCCAGTCAAAGTCCTGATCTCAATCCCATTGAGAATCTGTGGCACTATTTGAAAATTGTGGTCCACAAGCGTCGTCAACCAACCTGAACAACCTGGAGCAAATCTGCCAAGAAGAATGGGCCAAAATCACTCCGACACTGTGTGCAAAGCTGGTACATACTTACCCCAAAAAGACTTAAAGCTGTTATTGCAGTGAAAGGTGGCTCTACCAAATATTAATGTGTGTGGGTTGAATAATTATGCAAGCAAGATATTTCAGTTTTTATTTTTCTTAAAAATATTTCCCAACATAAAACCAATGTCACCTTACAATAATTGATTTTGAGTTTCAGTGTTTTAAAATAAATTATCAAACAGAACGAAATTTCAATGTACCATTTGTAATTCAGTAATATGAGAGAATTGGTCAGGGTCTGAATACTTTTGCAAGGCACTGTATGTCACACATCATGACATCATGACATCATAAAACTTGTAAGCCTTTTAAAATAAACTGTATTGATATATTTTTGATTTTGTTGTTGTAAACATAATCAAAACTCTTTCACAGTTAAAAACAAAACCTGCTAATGTTACTGTTGGTGGTTCTCTTCTAAATATATCAAATTATATTATATAATATATATATACAATTATATAGATGATCCAACATAAAATAGTATTTTAAACTGCCACTCTGGTCTGGGAGCTGGTTGTTGGGCTTTTGGATTGACAAAGCCAAGCCACACCAAAGAGAATTCTCTCCATGGAACCTGCAGTTTCAGTTGTTGCTAGGGACAACAACAAAATGAAGAATGATCGGGATCTCAGGATCACAGATCTGCAGGATCAGTCAGTGGTTT
>CM060251.1:327500-369421 GCA_030684275.1 Acipenser oxyrinchus oxyrinchus | reverse complement strand
GTAACATGTGTTTTATAAGTAAGACATATGATGGCATGGTACCATGTTTCATATACAAAAATGTGATAAAGCAAATGCATCAGTTAGATGTATTTTTAACCCTATCATGCATGAAATATGGAAAATAGCTGAATAAGGTAGTTTTGGACACAAATATATTTTTCATTGGACTCTTTTTCCCCTTGATTTATATGGGGAAAAATGTCACCCTCACACGAGACTATCATGCATTTGTGTCTTCCATATGTCCCCATATATAGACTAGAAGCTTTTGTATCTGCCCCCCGGTCGCCATGCATGAAAGGGTTAATACTGTAGATTTGCTTCTGAATTGTTTCCACTACTGCCCTGCCTCTGCCCAGTTTCTACCCACCAACTCCTGAATTCAGATAATGAGGCAGTCTGTGTTTCTGTGGAACTCAGATCCAGGGTATCCTGACTTCCCAGTCTCCAGCTCTTACCACTAGGCTACAATGCCAGAGCTTATCCCTCCATCTCAAACTGAAATGTTTCCCTTCAGTCTGGCTGATCCAGGCGGAGGTGCAAAAGCTGTGCTGTACTGTGTCTGGAACACAGCCCCCCACCACAGCTCCCCATAGCCCATGCCTGGATAATCTCAGCACAGCCCGGCAGGCGACAGAGACTGGGCACTGTCCTCCCTCCCCAGAGCCTCAGCGGCAGCCTGCTATTACTGCCTGCATCGTCACGGCAACAGGGCTGGACTATTTCAGCATTTCGTAGGTGTGTTCCATAAACAGTCCAAAAGTGAATTTCTGGGAAGGAAATGAGGCATTGGAAAAATGAATCCCACACAGAGGCAGTCCAGAGACTGCACTGAGGAGATCTACGAGACCCTGCAATTGATATTTTCAAAGACCTCTTGAACAAACCTGCATGTCTAATTTGAGAAACTGCATAAAGAAAGACTCACATCACCAAACCACCATTGTGAAACATGTTAATTAGAAGGGTGCTTATGAACAATGGCATTCATGCCAACAGTCCCTATATGGTCGAGACAGTCCCAATTTCCTAGCAAATGTCCGTGTCGAGGCATAGGAAGAAAGTCTCGATATTTACCCATAGAAAAAAATAATTTATTCTGCACAGTAGAAAACCACACGCTGTGCTGTTCATGCGGCTGAGACATCTGCTGATCAATAACTTATACAAAGGTAAGAACGCTTCATTATATCTATTTTTACTGTCATGATGATCGTGTCGTGTTGAGTTGGGGAAATATGTCTATTATATGATAATGAGTGATTTTTGCATATGACTCTTCCCATGTGTATGATGTGTATGAACCTCCGGCTATTCCTAATCTACATTAATGATTTAGTTTCTGGTATAGTAAGCAAACTTGTTAAATTTGCAGGCGACACAAAAATAGGAGGAGTAGCAAACACTGTTGCAGTAGCAAAGGTCATCCAAAATGATCTAGACAGCACTCAGAACTGGGCAGACACATGGCAAATGATATTTAATAGAGAAAAGTGTAAGGTACTGCACACAGGCAATAAAAATGTGCATTATAAATATCATATGGGAGATACTGAAATTGAAGAAGGAATCTATGAAAAGACCTAGGAGTTTATGTTGACTCAGAAATGTCTTCATCTAGACAATGTGGGGAATCTATAAAAAAGGCCAACAAGATGCTCGGATATATTATGAAAAGTGTTGAATTCAAATCAAGGGAAGTAATGTTAAAACTTTACAATACATTAGTAAGACCTCATCTAGAATATTGTGTTCAGTTCTAGTCACCTCAGCTACAAAAAGGATATTGCTGCTCTAGAAAGAGTGCAAGAACAGCGACCAGAATTATCCTGGGTTTAAAAAGGCATGTTGTATGCAGACAGTCTAAAATAATTGAATCTATTCAGTCTTGAACAAAGAAGACTACGAGGCGATCTGATTCAAACATTCAAAATCCTAAAAGGTATTGACAATGTCGACCCAGGGACTTTTTGACCTGAAAAAGAAACAAGGACCAGGGGTCACAAATGGAGATTATATAAGGGGCATTCAGAACAGAAAATAGGAGGCACTTTTTTACACAGAGAATTGTGAGGGTCTGGAACTAACTCCCCAGTAATGTTGTTGAAGCTGACACCCTGGGATCCTTCAAGAAGCTGCTTGATGAGATTCTGGGCTCAATAATCAAACAACCAACCAAAAGAGCAAGGTGGGCCAAATGGCCCCTCTCGTTGTAAACTTTCTTATGTTCTTATGTTCTTAAGTATGCAATGGCCGTGATATAATCACCAGTATTATCTGACATCTGGTTAGGACTTTAGACATGGCCAACCAATGCTAAAGTTTTGGTACAGTGCCTTGCAAAGTATTCAAACCCTGACCAATTCTCTCATGTTACTGAATTACAAATGGTACATTGAAATTTCGTTCTGTTTGATATTTTATTTTAAAACTCTGAAACTCAAAATCAATTATTGTAAGGTGACATTGGTTTTATGTTGGGAAATATTTTTAAGAAAAATAAAAAACTGAAATATCTTGCTTGCAAAAGTATTCAACCCCTGTGCTGTGGAAGCTCCCAGTTTACACCGATGAAAGAAATTGCCCTAACGAGGACACAATTACCTTACCATTGGCCTCCACCTGTGAACCATTAAAGTTGCTGTCACATTTTCTGGATAAAAACCCCACTGTTGAAGGATCATTGGTCAGACTCTGAATCTGAAGGAAAATGAAGACCAAAGAGCATTCTACAGAAGTTAGAGATAAAGTAATACAAATGCATAGATTAGGGAAAGGGTACAAAATAATATCCGTGTTTGGATATCCCAGTGAGCACAGTTGGATCAATAATCAGGAAGTGGAAGCTGCATCACACCACCCAGGCACTGCCAAGAAAAGGCCGTCCCTCAAAACTCAGCCCTCAAACAAGAAGGAGACTTGTGAGAGAAGCCACAGAGAGGTCAACAATCACTTTGAAGGAGCTACAGAGTTCAGTGGCTGAGAGTGGAGTAATGGTGCACCAATCAACCATATCAAGAGCTCTGCATAACACTGGCCTGTATGGGAGGGTGGCAAGAAAGAAGCCGTTACTCAAAAAGTACCATCTGAAAGCACGTCTGGAGTTTGCCAGAAAGCATGAGAGTGACCCAGCTGCGATGTGGGAAAAGGTTTTGTGGTCAGATGAGACCAAGATAGAGCTTTTGGCCAAAACTCAAAGCTATGTGTGGCGCAAACCTAACACTGCCCATGCCTCAAGACACACCATCCCTACACTGAAGTATGGTGGTGGCAGCATCATGCTGTGGGGATGCTTCTCATCAGCAGGGACTGGGCATCTTGTTAAAATTGAAGGAAGAATGGATGGAGCAAAATACAGGGAAATACTGCAAGAGAACCTGCTTTAGTCCGCTAAAGAACTGAAGCTTGGGAGGAAACTCACCTTTCAGCAGGTCAATGATCCCAAGCACAAGGCCAAAGCAACATTGGAGTGGCTCAAGAACAAAAAGGTGAATGTCCTACAGTGGCCCAGTCAAAGTCCTGATCTCAATCCCATTGAGAATCTGTGGCACTATTTGAAAATTGTGGTCCACAAGCGTCGTCCAACCAACCTGAACAACCTGGAGCAAATCTGCCAAGAAGAATGGGCCAAAATCACTCCGACACTGTGTGCAAAGCTGGTACATACTTACCCCAAAAGACTTAAAGCTGTTATTGCAGTGAAAGGTGGCTCTACCAAATATTAATGTGTGTGGGTTGAATAATTATGCAAGCAAGATATTTCAGTTTTTTATTTTTCTTAAAAATATTTCCCAACATAAAACCAATGTCACCTTACAATAATTGATTTTGAGTTTCAGTGTTTTAAAATAAATTATCAAACAGAACGAAATTTCAATGTACCATTTGTAATTCAGTAATATGAGAGAATTGGTCAGGGGTCTGAATACTTTTGCAAGGCACTGTATGTCACACATCATGACATCATGACATCATAAAACTTGTGCGCCTTTTAAAATAAACTGTATTGATATATTTTTGATTTTGTTGTTGTAAACATAATCAAAACTCTTTCACAGTTAAAACAAAACCTGCTAATGTTACTGTTGGTGGTTCTCTTCTAAATATATCAAATTATATTATATAATATATATATATACAATTATATAGATGATCCAACATAAAAATAGTATTTTAAACTGCCACTCTGGTCTGGGAGCTGGTTGTTAGGGCTTTTGGATTGACAAAGCCAAGCCACACCAAAGAGAATTCTCTCCATGGAACCTGCAGTTTCAGTTGTTGCTAGGGACAACAACAAAATGAAGAATGTTCAAGCTGGGAGGTTGAAAGTAAAAACTTCTGTTAAACTATTTTAGAAAGTCCTTGAATTCTGATTTCCACCCGATACAACCACATTTGAAAAGAAGTTGGCATTTCTGCCACAAGTGTAAAACAACGGTTTGCTGGGCTTTCTTTTTCAATTCTAGGAAGGCTCTCAGAAGATGTCAGCAATGTTTTAACGTGTTTTTTTTCTTCCTTTAAACGTCTTGACTAAGGCTAGCCAAAGAGCACACTCCCTGTTATGGCACATGGGAGCAATAACTGCATCTGTTGCGGAGGATGGCTCAGCAAACACAATATTCATTCCAACTACTGATGTGGAGCATATTCTCAGCTGCTTTTATCAAAAAATAAATGGATAAATACTGCTTAAGAATAAAAAGTTTGGGACCCAAGACAGGAAGCCAGGAGGAGATAGCAGACAGACAGGTAGAGATACAGGAGGGGATGGTGGGGGTCAGAGGGGGAAGAGAGAGGAAGATCTGAGGCATCATCAGCATAGAAAATGGTATGAGAAGCCATAGGATGCGATGAGGGGGCCCAGGGAGTGGGTGTAGAGAGAACAGGAAGGACCCAAGACTAACCCTTGGGGACTCCTGTTGAGAGAAGGAGGAGGTGTGGAGGTTGAGCCACGCCAGGTTACCTGGTAGGTGCGGTCAGGTGGTAGGAGAGGAGAGGACAGAGCAGTGCAGTTCCAGGTCAGTGAGAAAGGATGGAGAATAAGTAATGTCGCAAGTGTCAAAGGCAGCAGAGATCAAGAATTAGGACAGAGGAGAGAGGTAGCACGGGCAGAGTTTAGCGAGTTAGTGACAGACAGGTGAGCAGTTTGAAATCAGCTTTGTTAGCGAGGTGACAGTTCAGAGGGCACCAGAGAGGTGTGGGAGGGAGAGTGGGAAGGGGAAGAGGCAGAGTGATGAGGTTTGAGGGTTAGGGGGCAGCTGGAGGAGGACAGATGGAGTGAAGGACAGAATATCAGGGATGTGAGAGACAGACACCAGCAGGACAGGGTGAGACAGATAGGTACAGTACTAGTGGGGGCAGGGCGGTGGGTACAGACCTGTCTCTGGAGAGGAGTCGCCCAGAGCTCTCCGACTGGAGACTCCCACAGCTAGTCTCCGGCGCTTGGTAGTTGAGGCTGCTAGGAGGAGCTGGCTGCTGACGTGCAGGCGCACAAATGAGGCTAGCTAGTCTAGTATTCTAACTAGATGCGATAAAACCTGCATGTGAGCCAATCAGATTGCACATGTCAACCTGTATTCAATGTGACCACACTCACCTGGAACTAATCACAAGCGATCCTGAGGCGAGGAAGGCTCAGAAGGGACAGATCTAAGAGAGTTAGAGATGTGGGAATGGAAAGGATGAGGTTGGAGAGAGCAAGGGGTGTTAGTGTGAGGTTGGGTGCTAGTGTGAGGACTGAGCAGTTCGATTAGTGACATGAAGGATGGGGTGACGGCGTGAGGATGAGAGGTGATACTCGTGAAGGATGGGGAAGGAGGACAGTGACGGATAGACGGGTGATAATGTATAGGATGCGGGTGTCAGTCCATGTGAGGATAGGGCTGAGGGTTAGCTGTCAGGATGGGGAGGGTTGCGGCTGTGAGGATGAGGAGGGGTAGTGTGTCGGCATGGGGAGGGTTGAGTGTGAGGCTCGGCAGAGGTTAGTGTGAGAGAGGTTGAGTGGAGACAAGTGTGAGGATGGATGTTAGGTAGGAGATGGGAGAGTTAGTGAGGGGGATGACGATTCCATGTAAGAAGGACACGTCAGCGCAGGTAACATCAGGGGAGGGTTAGTGTAAAGAGATGGGTGTTAGATGTGAGAGATGGGGAGGAGAGTGTGAGGATGGGGAGAGGTTAGTGTGACCGGCCACCTCGGTGGAGGAGGATTAGGTGTGAGGATGGGAGGAGGTGAGAGAGTGTGAGAGGATGGGACTAGTATGAGAATGGAGCGTCAGCGTGAGGATACAGGACGAATTAGGAGGATGGGGAGAAGAGAGTGAGATGGATGAAGTGTTGAGAGGTAGAGATGAGGATGTGCGAAGACACCGTGAGGGAGGTTAGATGAGATCCCAAGGATGGTATGGGTGTGAGAGTGTTAGATGAAAGGATTGGGAGGAGGATTGAGTGCAGAGTGTAGGATGAGTTATTGATGGATGGGGAGGTTGGGTGTGAGGATGAGAGAGTGTGAGGATGAAGATGGGGTAGTGCTGTGAGTAGGGGTGAGGTTGAGGATGTACGACTCGGGTGTTAACCTGTGAGGATAGGAGTGTGATGTGAAATGAGAATTGAGTGAGATGGGGTGTTAGTGTGAGGATGGGGAACCTAGTGAGGAGGATGGGGAGGGTTGAGTGTGGGGATGGTGAGTGATTGGAGGAGAGGAGATGAGGAGGTAGGGTTGACACTGGAATTGAAGTGCCACCTCGGAACGCTAGCTGTGAGTAGGGTGTTAGTGTAGAGGGATGGAGAGTTCTGTGAGAATGAGGAGAGGTTAGTGTGAGGAGAGGGGTGTTAGTGATGAGGGATGGGGTGTTAGTGTGTGGAGTGGGGAGGTTAGAGGTGTGAGATGGGGGGGGTTAGGAGTGAGGATGGGGTGTAAGTGTGAGGATGGGAGGTGTTGGTGACGACTGGTGGGATGAGAGCTGGAGTGTGAGGATGGGAGTGTTAGTGTGAGAGAGAGGAGTGAGGAGTAGGGATGGAGGAGGAGTGTGAGGGATGGGGTGGAGAGAGGGAGGAACTGTGGAGGAGGGAGTGTTGGTGAGGATGGGGAGGTGAGTGTGAGGATGAGAGGTGTTAGTGAGAGAGATGGGGGAGGTTAGTGAGAGGATGGGAGTGGGAGTGTGAGGATGGGGTGGGTAGAGTGTGAGAATGGAGGGAGGGTTGAGTGTGAGGATGGGGTGGTTAGTGTGAGGATGGGGTGTTAGTGTGAGGGAGAGGGGTGTGTGAGTGAGGGAGAGGATGAGGTGATGAGAGGTAGGTGTGGAGTGTGTAGAGATGGAGGGAGAGGTTGTGAGTCTGAGGAGTGGGGGAGGGGTGTGAGGAGGATGGGAGTCGTGTAGTGAGAGAGAGGGGGAGGGTTAGTGTGAGGATGGGGTGTTAGTGTGAGGATGGGGAGGGTTAGTGTGAGGATGGGAGGTGAGGTGAGGGTGAGCGATGGAGGAGTGTTAGTGTGAGAGGGGGAGCTGGTGTGAGGAGAGTGAGAGGAGGAGGGAGGAGAGAAGAGATGAGAAGGAGAGGAGAGTGAGAGATGGAGAGGAGAGTGGAGGATGGGGTAGAGTGATGAGAGATGAGAGAGAGGAGAGAGAGGAGAGGAGATGTGATGAGGAGAGGATGAGAGTGAGAGAGAGGAGAGGTGAGAGGAGAGGGAGAGCTGAGATGAGAGGATGAGGAGAGGAGAGAGATGAGAGGAGAGATGAGAGGGAGAGGGGAGATGAGGAGAGAGGAGAGGAGTAGATGAGGAGAGAGTGAGAGAGAGGGGAGAGGAGAGGAGATGAGAGAGTGGATGAGAAGAGAGGAGGAGGTGAGAGATGAGAGGAGGGAGAGGTTAGTGTGAGGATGGGAGAGAGGAGAGAGGAGGGAGGTTAGTGAGGAGGATGGAGGGAGGAGTGTGAGAGGAGGGATGAGAGGTGAGGAGAGAGGAGAGGGAGAGAGGAGAGAGAGAGGTGGAGAGAGGAGAGAGGAGGGTGAGTGAGAGGAGAGAGGAGGGTGAGAGTGTGAGGATGGGGTGTTAGTGAGAGAGGAGGAGAGGGAGGGTGAGTGTGAGGGATGAGGGTGTTAGAGTGAGAGATGGGAGAGGAGGGAGATGGAGAGAGGGAGAGGGTGTTAGTGGAGAGGTGTGAGGGAGGAGTAAGATGAGAGAGGGAGTGAGGGAGGGTGAGTGTGAGGATGAGGAGAGTTGAGTGTAGAGAGATGAGAGGAGAGAGGTTAGTGTGAGAGAGAGGGGTGAGTAGAGGAGAGAGGAGAGTGAGAGGAGAGGATGAGGAAGGTGAGGATGGAGAGAAGTTAGAGTGATAGGAGGAGAGAGAGAGAGGAGGGTGAGAGAGGAGAGGAGTGAGAGAGGAGAGTGAGAGAGAGAGGAGGAGATGAGAGGAGTAGAGATGGAAGAGAGGAGAGAGGTGAGATGGAGAGAGGAGAGAGAGAGGAGAGAGGAGAGAGTGAGAGATGGAGAGGAGGTTAGGGTGAGAGAGGAGAGGTGTAGAGAGGAGGGAGGAGAGAGGAGGGGAGAGTGGAGAGATGGGGAGGGTTAGTGTGAGGATGGGGTGTTAGTGTGAGGATGGGGGAGGGTTAGTGTGAGGATGGGGTGAGGTGTTGGGTGAGGGTTGAGGTTCAGTGATGCACTACTGACTAGAATAATTAACCTCTGCCTTTCTGTAGCTTTCTTTTTTTAAATTGGTGAGTTAGTTTATGTGAAGTACATTGGGGATCGTACAGACTGTTGATTTACGACATTTCGCTGCATAAAAGAGTCCAGCGCAAAAACTGCCTGTCTCTGCAGAGCCAGAAATAATGTTTTTTCTCAGAACCACGCAGGCAAGCCCATTGACAGCACATGTATAACCACCCCATTATGAACAGCTCTTCTGATATCAGGTATCACCCGGGCCGCTAGCGATGCGCTCCACTGCTCAGCAACAACGTGTGGGACTCATCACAAACACAAGACCTTAATAGAATAAAATAATAAACCCTTCAGGAAGGAGGAACCGGATCAGTAAATCTTCCCAGTCCTGAGCAGTCACGTACTGTGGTTTGTGAATGGCATCCGTGCGACAGGTGTTCTAGCAATCAGCCCGGTCTCTATACAGACAAGCCTCCAGAGACAAAGCTGCTCTCCGTCTCCCTTCCTTTGAGTTGGCTTTGCTCTGCTGACTTCTCACACAGGTTTCTCTATCAACGTTATGCTCAGAAAAGTGGCCAAACAAAACTAACGGCAGCTGCTGATGTTACTAGGGATTTGCTGTGAGTTGTGGTTGCGCCGATTTCCGTCCCCATAAAGAGCTTTTAAAACACAAGGTGGCCTTTCCCAGTCTGGAGCAGGTTCACAGAGAAAGCAACACTGGCTTCACACGTGTGCCAACCTGCTGATTCAGCAGCTCAGACATGCCCAAACTGACTCATGCAGGCTTGAGGAAACCGCTGCCATTCAAAGCACTGCTCCAGTTAAGCAGTGTATCTGTAGGTTTCTATACAGACGTTATACATGAGCACTCACCTGCATGCTGCTAACGAAGTTCATACTGCCACTGAATTATGTATTCAGATTTAAAGGATACTTATGAGATTACAGCACCTAGTTGATAAAAGATCAGATTAAGGTAGGTCAATTCCAAATCAGAATTGTGCTGATACTCCTATTTTCTGAATACTTACCTTTAGGAGTTACTGTATTTGTTGGCAGGTATTTAATACATAAAAAATAAATAAATAAATAAATAAAACAGCTATTTATGAATATGTTGATTTCAAAACAAGAAAAGCTGTCCTTTCCTCGCCTTTACAATGAAGTACCAATCAGTGGCAGTGAGGTCCCGCAGTGAGCATTTTAAAAGCCGAATCGTCGTCTCATCCAGAGCGCTGACATTTATACTTCCGTACTGCTGGACCGAGGCTGTAAACTGACACTGAAGATAGGTTACAAAACAAGCAAATGTGACCTTTTGTTAACCTATCTCAAGCTACCACTGTGGAAAATGGGATATGTAGTTCTTTGTGGAGTTTAAATCAGAGATGACACCTTGCCCAGGACTACAATCCCACAAATCACTGCAGAGATCATGCTGTCTAAGGAAACTAAGGAAAGTGAAAAAATATCTAATTCCAATCAATAGGATAAAAGAAAAGTAATGAAAATAATCGCTTATAAAATATTAAATGAGTTTTATTTAGTTTGATCTCGACAGGTTCCATATTAAATAACACTGTCAGATTATTATTGATTGACACTCACTAATTGTGTAAACAAGTGAACCTGAAGGATAGCATTGTTTTGTGTTGAGTAATTAAGACGTTTTATTCCATTCAATTAATTCCTACCATCCTGAAGGTAATTATTGGGGAAAATACAAGTTCTGACACACCCAAATAAACATATCCTTGAGTAGGTCATGAATAGATGCTGATTCTTCAGTGAAAACACCTGGACTAATGTGAGTGTAAAGTGTAAAAATGAAGCTAAATGTCTGTCAATCCCCTGGACTTCATGCCACCAGGACTGAGCTGACACACTGCAGACAGAGACAGCTTCTCAGAACTGTGCTCCAGTACAAGAATCGAAGGAAGGCTGTTTCCTTTGCCTCTGCACTTCGTGCTTAATGGCTGCCCCTATTTCCATGAACACGGTGGAGTTTTTTTAGTTTCCATTGAAAAGGCAGCAGTTTGGTGATTCTGGCCGCGAGTCATTCCTTTGGAAGCCAGGATTGCAGCTTGTCTGGCTGGCAGGCTTTCTCTTCACAAGTCCCAGCTTCCACACATGCTCATATATTCTCAACACGTTGAATGTCATGCTTTGAGTTAAACAAGCCTTAAAAGTAAAGCTGCTATCTGGTGACTTCTCTTACTAGCTGTACAAGTCTCTCCCACAAATCAACCCATTACAATTTCTATACTAATCACTGTTTATTTGATAACAGATTTGAAGATGTTGTACTGCTTATGAGATCAACAATGATACTTTTTTATCACAGTTACTCTGATAAACTGTATCAAATTCTCAGCTTGCTGGCTTTCAGATCACCAGTACCAAGATAGAGATGCATTTAAAAAATCTATCGCCTGTGTTATTTCCCTGTGGTATGGTGGTTCAATCAAACTTACACATGCATTATTAGTTTTTATTTTAGTAATGCATAGGTGTGCGTAGGGATTGAATAGAGCCCTAAAAAACTGTTCATTTTCCACTATACTATCTGTGTTATTGTATTAGTTAACAGTGTTAGTCTTCCACTATACTATCTGTGTCATTGTATTAGTTAACATTGTTAGTCTTCCTTTACATCCAGTAATATAGCAATGCTCTATGCTTTGTTTGTATAATTGTTAAATAGCAGAGATATTAGCCAGTTCTCAATACTTGGCCATTAGACTGTAAGTGAGGTAATTGGAGACCAAAGAAATATTTTCAGCATTTGTTAATTTATGGAAGAATTAAAGAAATAACAAAGTGTGTGCCAACATGAGGTACTAATGATGGACTGGCATTCTGCCCTGGCTCAGAGAAACATGGCACTACACGTGGTCTGTGGATCACTGAGGAGGTTTTCGTTGTGCTGTGGTCTGAACCACAGCACAATGAAAGCCTCCTCAGTGATCCTCAGCACAATGGAAACCTCCTCAGTGATCCTCAGCACAATGGAAAACTCCTCAGTGATCCACAGCACAACGAAAACCTCCTCAGTGATCCACAGCACAATGGAAACCTCCTTAGTGATCCTCAGCACAATAGAAACCTCCTCAGTGATCCACAACACAACGAAAACCTCCTCAGTGATCCTCAGCACAATAGAAACCTCCTCAGTGATCCTCAGCACAATGGAAAACTCCTCAGTGATCCACAACACAACGAAAACCTCCTCAGTGATCCTCAGCACAATGGAAACCTCCTCAGTAATCCACAGCACTACAGAAACCTCCTCAGTGATCCACAGCACAATGGAAACCTCCTCAGTGATCCACAGCACAATAGAAACCTCCTCAGTAATCCACAGCACTACAGAAACCTCCTCAGTGATCCACAGCATTTCTAGACTTCATGCAGACAGAGCACCCAACTTATAAAAGCACTTTATTTTTCTACTAAACACCAGGTATCAGAAAATATGATTGTCAATGTAGTGTATATGTTAAAAGAAAAAGAAAAACACATTATTACGGTTTCATTACAAATTAAGCAAGTTCATCTCAAGCACAGACTACGCAGAACAGCAAATTTAAACCCGAAGAGGCTTGACAATGACACAGTGAAATCTGGAAGGGCATTCCATTCCATAATCCCACCAACAACACGACATATTGACCTACTGAGGCTTTGGAAGATGAATGGTCCCTTGGGACTCCAAAAGCAGCCAGGGCCAGCATTCTCTATGGGAGGCGCTACAAGGAGAGGCAGCACAGATTCACAGTGCATTCCTCCTCACCCTGCACACGCTGCAGGGAACTCAGCAGAGCATGTTGTTATCAAGCAGATCTGTCCATCAGGGCCCGCAGCATTTCTCCAGTTAGCAAGCGACACTGTGTAGGCGTTGGTGCTGTGATTAATTTGACAAAGGTAACAGCGCTATGGATTAACAGGATAATCCTGTGGATAAACAGTGGAACGCTTACCAGCACTTAAAGCAAGCTTAAGTTCAACAGATGTCCAGGAGAACTCACAGCTAGACCGACTCATATATCAGCATTAATCATACAGCAAGGCTAAACCTTTGGTGCTGGCTAACACAAGTCACCACTATAAAAAAAAAAAAAACACAATGGTTAAGCCGGGTCTTTTAAGGGTAATTCTTTCTATTTATTCTGCTCTGGCTCCTGGATTTGCAGAAGATTTACAGAGAGTCTAGAAAGTCCTGTGTGAATGTTCTCAGCTCATGTGGTTTTCAGTCACACATTAACTTGTTCCTCTCCGTGGCTCTCTTTGTCTCCTGATGCCATTTTTCTGCTGTTTCTTAACTTGATGGTGCTCAATTTCACACCAATTTCTGGGTCTGTTGACCACTGTTTGTTTAGCACAGCTGTAAAACTGCGACCTCTCCCCATTCCCAGTGCAGGATGAAACAGACTGCGCTTGCTTGAGGAGATGATGTCACGCACAGACGAAGCACATGGGAAAGGGCGGAGATCGCACTTTTACTTGCTTTATGAATATGAATCACGTCATTTTTTTCCCCCCAACAAACTCAGAAGCTTCCTGAACAGCAAAGGGAATGAATGAAAGTGGAGGTGTGAAGAAAGCATAGACCTGACCCTTTAAGAGAAAGAAGGGCTGCACAATTTTGCACAATTCAGCCACCAAGCGAAACATATTCCCTTGAAATAGAAATGATTTCAGCCGCAGTATCTATAATGTTCATCCTCTCTATAGACAGGTCCCTTGCTCACACCACAGTGACTTGAGCTGGCTGGGCATTTACAGACTGGACTTTTGTTCTGAATTTACTGAGGTGGAGAATCAATATCCGGTCAGCACTCACATACACATCAGTCACGTTTTACCTTCCTTGTATTAAGAAGCAAATCAATTCACATTATATATATATATATATATATATATATATATATATATATATATATATATATATATATATATATATATATATATATATATATATATATATATATATATATATATATATATATATATATATATATATATATATATATATATATATATATATATATATAACAAATTAATGCACTTACCCCGTCACATGCGATTTCAGTTTTCTGGTACAAAGCCCATCTCTTCAGTGTTACAATGTACTTGTTTGTCCGTCACAGCCTGCATGTCAAATCAGTCCGTCTTTATTGTTGCAGTTACACAGCGCTTCCTCCAGTTTCACATGATGAAAATGCAGCCAAAATAAAGTGGACAAGACAAGCTATGGTAATGTAACAGTTAATCTGTGATCTTTAGTTGCTTTGTGCATTTTCATTTTCAAGTTAACTGTGACATTAGGGCCTTATCGAGCACTATATTCTGCAATTTTTAATACTGACTTTGGATACTGTTTTAATTCTGGAAACTGGTGGTGGTGTTTTTTTTAATTTTTTTTTATTAATTTTGACAAATTTCATTGCCTTTTACATTGTGTGCAGTTCTGTGCATGGGTAACATGGATTTCATTTTGCTGTTGGGTCGTTAATGATGAATTTTACATACTGCTACAATATGTACCGGATTTAAAAGTACATACTGTATTACAGTCCACGTGTCCACAGTCGTCTCGTTCTGAATTAAAATACTTCTGTTTAAAATATAGTACTGTACCAACAAAACCAACTACAGTACATCTAAATGGAAGTCTACTTATTTTAAAACACAGTCCTTTCAACTATGTATTTTTTGACATTGTATCTTTTTTGTGTTCCCTGAAAAATGGACAACGGTTGGAACGGGCTGAAATGAAATAATCAGATATGCGTCACATTAACTGTCGCTGAAGTCAAAATAGGGTTGGATATGTGAGTGCTAACTGTAATGTTAATTAAGCAGATATATGTTTTGCCTATCCGACTAAATCTTGTTTTGTGTGGAATATATTACATTAGCTGAATGTTAGGCTGACCTAAATACTTTCTGACTAGCTGTGCACAATTAATTACTTGTGCATTCATGTGGCTATTCTGAGCGCTGCTCTCTGACCCTGGCAAAGTTCATAATGTTTCCACAAGCGGAGTACAGCATGATGAAATCAAATCAAATAAAATGCTGGCTTGGAGTTCTCGAAGCCTCTCCCGGTCTGCAGTCAACCTCGATCTGGGAGCTCGGCTCCAGTTTGCCTGAGAGGAGGGAGTCATGAGACAGTCACACTGCTAGCTAGAATCATCTTCCCTGGCTTCCCTGTTAATGAACCTCCGTGGTGGAACAATGGGCAGCGCTGTCTCCACAACAGCAGCTTGTCTGACAAACCCGCTTTGATGTCCCGCGGCCTCGGCCCATAAATCTACAGCGGCAATTTTTCCAATGCAAGGCAAATATTTAGACACAGTCTGTAAAGTTGATTCAAGACAGAGCTGCAGCGACAGAGCCAGGCGCTGTAACCACCAGGAGCTGACAGTGCTGAGAATGCAAAGACACCTTCTTGGCAGACGCAGAAGATGGGAGCCTTGTTATGACAGCGTTAGACAGGGCTGCTGAACTGGAGAGGGTTACATATTTATACTGCTGCGGATCTGGCAGTTTGGGAGAGTTTCTTGAGTGGCAGAATGCATTAGTGAAGGCAGTTGTTTTGTCCCCCAGCCTTTCAAAACAGCTGTTCCACTTAACATGAGGCTTAAAGGAAGTGCATTCACTGCCTCTCTGCTACCTAAAGTAAACAAGAGGGGGTGGGAAGGAAGAATAATGCTGCTTCTTCCAGGCAGGGTCGAAATCTCCAGCAAGCACAAAGCTTGAGTTTACAGTAACAGACTGAAGGGCAGGGAGTTCAGGGGCACTGCAGTGCAGGGAGGTGTCACTGTGTCCCTGGGACCCTGAAATGAGAAAACATCTCATCAATGCATGGCAGCATCATTGTGCACTTCCACAGTTTACCACAGCAAAGTGTAATAAAACAAAGTGAAAGCAGGGTAAAGCATAGGGAAGCATTGTGAAGAATAGTGAGGTATGGCAGAGCATGTTCCTGAACATGGCAAACCAGGGTAACTATGGTAAATACATGCAAAAAACACTGTGCTAAACGTTTATAAGGGCAGCTCTGCTGGCTTTGCGCTTTCCCGCTGAAAGATTTGGCCACTATTTACTTAATGTGAACACACACACGCGCACACACACACGCGCACACACACACACACAGACACACACACACAGACACACACATGCAGACACACACACACACAGACACACACACACACACACACACACACACACACATATATATATTAAAAAAAAAAAAATCAGGAAAAACGTATTTGGCAAATGTAACCAGCACCACAACTAATCCATTATCCAGACAGGAAATTGGTCTTGCGGAATCCCACTGCGGCATTCAGAAAGACAGATCTGTGCCGGAACAGAAAGCACATTTACAAGGGAAAAGGTGCTGACACCCAGGTTCATTTGGATCTCATCGGCTGTGACAAATAGACCAATTGGGGATAGGGTAACCCTCAGGTTTCTCAGTAATACGCTGTTTGATGTAATAGTTCAGTAATTGGGTTTTGCTTGACAGTAAAGTACTGGCTCATAGCTTTCAGAACCGTGTTTGTTCAGTGTACAGGGTACTGGCCTGTGTAATCTGTAACGAATCCTCAGCGATGATCAGTGTAACAGCTTTCAGAACCATGTTTGTTCAGTGTACAGGGTACTGGCCTGTGTAATCTGTAACGAGTCCTCAGCGATGATCAGTGTAACAGCTTTCAGAACCATGTTTGTTCAGTGTACAGGGTACTGGCCTGTGTAATCTGTAACGAATCCTCAGCGATGATCAGTGTAACAGCTTTCAGAACCATGTTTGTTCAGTGTACAGGGTACTGGCCTGTGTAATCTGTAACGAATCCTCAGCGATGATCAGTGTAACAGCTTTCAGAACCATGTTTGTTCAGTGTATAGGGTACTGGCCTGTGTAATCTGTAACGAATCCTCAGCGATGATCAGTGTAGAAGGACTGTCAGAAACTCCATCCTTGGTCACCACTGGTTTAAATAAGCCAGAGCTAGTGGTTGTGAGGTTTAAGCAGGTCAAGCTGGTTTAAGAGACTGTACGATAAACAATACGCTTATAAAATACATATACATGTTTATATGGACTCGCATGAATCCGTGAATTCATGTGCAGCAGATCACTTCCTGTTATGTGACGTAATTCCTTTAGGAAAACTTCTTCACCCTGCTGGTGGGACACGGCAGTGTGATTTAAGCACCGTTAACTACCCCTGAAAAGGTGTGAGACACTTTAGTCCCGCGATAAAGACGTGCTACATGCCAGGTAGCACTGGTGCTGTGACACCCATGAATTGACTACAAGGAGGTAGCGCGGCTCCCCTGCTTCACAGAAGGTAATGGGAGGATAGTGCTGCTACCTGCAGGTGCAAAGCATCTTCTTTACAGTGATTGGGACTGGTAGACCTGACCAGATGGTGGGGCGGCTGCTTCACAAAGCCTCCACCAGTTACATTCGTAAGAGCACTTTCATTTTGATAAGCACTGTGCTCCCTCATTTAATTATTGATTATTCAAAATCATTCATTCGGCTTAAGAAAAGTTTATAAGTTTAGTTTTGGGAAGAAGGACTCGCATCTCTCCACCTCCCCCAGTCGCAGCCCCTCTTGGTTAAATCAAAGAGGGTCTATCATCTCATCCAGCCGGTCAGGCAGTGAGCTCTCAAACCAAGCCGGTTTGAGGCCAAATGACTCCTCATATAATACTCCATAATCATCAACAGAAATATCACAATTCTCAGTCTGTGTCTTAGGGGTTTGTCCTGAACTACTGACATTAATAATAAGGGCATGCAGCCAGTGAATTATATTATTATATACGCTAAACATATACTGTATATTGCATGTGTCTGTATGTGAATCCCTTGAGCACTGTGTTTCACTGGAGTCTCAAAGAGGGGAGCTCTGTCTGTGAGGGGCGGGGGTGGTTTCATCACAAACAGAGCTACAAAGGGCTTATGAAGTATCCACTTGTTCAGATGGCTGCCTCATTCTTCTGGCAGTTCCTCAATGGACGATGGGAGTGTGCAGGGTGGAGGGAGACTCTGCTTTTCAATGGAGCATTATAATGAGGAATTTCACAGCTCAATTTGAGAGATGTGAGGCCCTGGCCTGAATGATAGGGATTGTCTGAGTGCGAGAGGGGTGGAGGTGAGGAGAGGCTGGTTGAGGGGCTGGTAGAGGGGAGGAGGGGCTGGTCGAGCGGTGGAGGGGTTGGTAGAGGGGAGGAGATGTTGGTAGAGGGGTGGAGGGGCTGGTAGAGGGAGGAGGGGCTGGTCGAGCGGTGGAGGGTTGGTAGAGGGAGGAGATGTTGGTAGAGGGGTGGAGGGGCTGGTAGAGGGGAGGAGGGGCTGGTAGAGGGGTGGAGGGGCTGGTAGAGGGGTGGAGGTGAGGAGAGGCTGGTTGAGGGGCTGGTAGAGGGAGGAGGGGCTGGTAGAGTGGTGGAGGGGCTGGTAGAGGGGTGGAGGTGAGGAGAGGCTGGTTGAGGGGCTGGTAGAGGGGAGAGGGGCTGGTAGAGCGGTGGAGGGGTTGGTAGAGGGGAGGAGATGTTGGTAGAGGGGTGGAGGGCTGGTAGGGGAGGAGAGGTTGGTAGAGGGTGGAGGGCTGGTAGAGGGGTGGAGGTGAGGAGAGGCTGGTTGAGGGGCTGGTAGAGGGGAGGATGGGCTGGTAGAGGGGTAGAGGGGTGGAGGTGAGGAGAAGTTGGTAGAGGGCAGGAGGAGTTGGTAGAGGGAGGAGATGTTGGTAGAGGGAGGAGGGTTGGTAGAGGGGTGGAGGTTGGTAGAGGGGAGAGAGGTTGGTAGAGGGTGGAGGTTGGTAGAGGAGGAGAGGCTGGTAGAGGGAGGAGGGGTTGGTAGAGGGAGGAGATGTTGGTAGAGGGTGGAGGGGTTGGTAGAGGGGAGGAGAGGTTGGTAGAGGGGTGGAGAGGTTGGTAGAGGGGTGGAGGGGTTGGTAGAGGGGAGGAGAGGCTGGTAGAGGGGAGGAGGGGTTGGTAGAGGGGAGGAGAGATGGAGGGAGGAGAGGTTGCTAGAGGGGTAGGAGAGATGGAGGGGAGGAGAGGTTCGTAGAGGGCACATGAAGATGTGTTACAATCTCTAAATACATCACCAGGACAAAGGAATACAATATGGAATGTGTGGTGGCTTCTTAATAAACAAATGTACCACTTCAGAGTTTGTAGTCTAGGTTGCTTATACATTACAACGCATCATCCAGTTACTGTGCTTCGCATATTAGTTCAACTTCTTATTTCCTATAGAATAATTCCAGGCGTATAGACTTTTCAAACTTCAGAAATCATACTTTCTATTTACTTACATCCATGGCAGTCAAACGGGTGGAAAATCCTTCCATTGTACAGCAATATGTTCAACAACAATATCTTCATACGAACAGTCTTCAGTTTAACTACGACTTATATCTTCTTAAAGTCTTATGCAACTCTTCTATTTGTTATGTTTGTCTGTATTTCTGACTCTATGTATGATTTTAAAGCATATCTGTATAATATACAGTATATGGTCGAAAAACTGTACTTGCTGTAGACACAAACTAACTGCACCATCTATCCCTCTGTCCTTTCTTTCTTTTACCATTTTCTTTCCAACTTTAATTTAACGATACTGCCTGAACCATTATTGTTAAATACCAGAATGACATATTAGAAAAAATACATTCTGTTGGCATTACTAAAATAACAGTGGAGGATGAGCCCTCATTGTATTACATGTATATGAGACTTTATTTATTGTTTCATCTTTTCTTAATCTCCTCCACCATTCTTTTAATAATGCCTACACTCTAGAAGTAAAGGCTCTCTTTAGAACCTTGCTTTGCCACTGTGGGGAGACCTTTTTAGGTGCTTCCAAGAACCTTTTTTTACATGGATTCTATATTCTCTATTTGCAGACTTTCTGTTTTGTCATGTATGCTATGAAACATGTATTGAAAATTGATGTTTGCAAAACAATACAGTAACCGTAATTTACAAACTGACTTGATCAGAAGGGTTAAAAAATGAGCTCTTTGCAAAATATTATTAAATGTTTCTTTTTCATTGAAAATGATGTCTCTTCTTGCTGCAGACAAGTCTCCCACATCACCTGGCCTTTTATATAGCCTACTGTCTGAATGTGGCAAATTAACGCCTGCTTTTCAGAGTTCTTAAAATAATCAAGCAATTACCAGCAGCTTTAATAAATTAGACAGAATATTTAATAGACCTCATTTGCAAAATCCTCTCCCAATTTTAAAAAGTCTGCAAAAAAGGCACGCAGCAAAAAAGCAAAATTACTACATTGGTTTTATATACTTTATGTACACAAACATTGATTTTGTTGCTATAAATATGTCTTTCGTAGGTCATTCACTAAATGAAGTTGCAAGCCAATGAAGAAGGCAACTGCCAGACTAATTATTATTTAACCCAGATCATGAGTAGAGAAATATGAAACACAGGGGGAGCACAGTCCCTGTAATTCCAAAGGCATTTTAAAAGGTCTTTAAAAGGCAGAAACAGAAGTAGCCTAATTAAATAAATAACATGGCTCAGAATGAATGTGAAAGTAACAAAGTGTCCAGGAGCTGTGTGTTAGCCTGCCTTCAGCTGTATGTGAGGATTAATGGCACGGCAGGTCGGAGGTCAGGTCGAAATCCCAGTACAGAGAGTCCGCGGTCGTGTGCTTGATAGATATCTCCCAGGTCCACTGCTCTCTCCTCTCAAAGATAAATCATATCTCCTGTGTCCACTGCTCTCTCCTCTCAAAGATAAATCATATCTCCCGGGTCCACTGCTCTCTCCTCTCAAAGATAAATCATATCTCCCGGTTCCACTGCTCTCTCCTCTAAAACATAAATCATATCTCCCGGTTCCACTGCTCTCTCCTCTCAAAGATAAATCATATCTCCCGTGTTCCACTGCTCTCTCCTCTCAAAGATAAATCATATCTCCCGGTTCCACTGCTCTCTCCTCTCAAAGATAAATCATATCTCCCGGGTCCACTGCTCTCTCCTCTCAAAGATAAATCATATCTCCCGGTTCCACTGCTCTCTCCTCTCAAAGATAAATCATATCTCCTGGGTCCACTGCTCTCTCCTCTCAAAGATAAATCATATCTCCTGTGTCCACTGCTCTCTCCTCTCAAAGATAAATCATATCTCCTGTGTCCACTGCTCTCTCCTCTCAAAGATAAATCATATCTCCCGGTTCCACTGCTCTCTCCTCTGAAAGATAAATCATATCTCCCGGTTCCACTGCTCTCTCCTCTAAAACATAAATCATATCTCCCGGTTCCACTGCTCTCTCCCCTCAAAGATAAATCATATCTCCCGGGTCCACTGCTCTCTCCTCTCAAAGATAAATCATATCTCCCGGTTCCACTGCTCTCTCCTCTCAAAGATAAATCATATCTCCTGTGTCCACTGCTCTCTCCTCTCAAAGATAAATCATATCTCCCGGGTCCACTGCTCTCTCCTCTCAAAGATAAATCATATCTCCCGGTTCCACTGCTCTCTCCTCTCAAAGATAAATCATATCTCCCGGGTCCACTGCTCTCTCCTCTCAAAGATAAATCATATCTCCCGGTTCCACTGCTCTCTCCTCTCAAAGATAAATCATATCTCCTGGGTCCACTGCTCTCTCCTCTCAAAGATAAATCATATCTCCCGGTTCCACTGCTCTCTCCTCTCAAAGATAAATCATATCTCCTGGGTCCACTGCTCTCTCCTCTCAAAGATAAATCATATCTCCTGTGTCCACTGCTCTCTCCTCTCAAAGATAAATCATATCTCCTGTGTCCACTGCTCTCTCCCCTCAAAGATAAATCATATCTCCCGGGTCCACCACTCTCTCCCCTCAAAGATAAATCATATCTCCTGGGTCCACCACTCTCTCCCCTCAAAGATAAATCATATCTCCTGGGTCCACTGCTCTCTCCCCTCAAAGATAAATCATTTCTCCTGTGTCCACTGCTCTCTCCTCTCAAAGATAAATCATATCTTCATGATTGCCCTGGTTGCCCCTCCTGCCCTCTCCCCCTTCCATCCTCTCTCCATTGCTGATGTTTCCATCTTACTGTTGAAATCAACTACTGCCACATGCCCCCTGGACCCCTGGCCGGCTAACCTTGTCCGTCTCTGTGCTTCTGGTCTTGCTCCCTCCATTCCGCACACTCTCAACCTGTCCCTGGACTCTGGCTCGGTTCCTGCTGCCCTTCAGCTTGCCCGAGTTATGCCAGTACTCAAAAAACCCTCCCTTGACCCGGCTGAGTTACCAAATTTCCATCCCATCTCAATCTCCTTTTTCTCTCAAAACTCTCAAAGGGCTGTAGCCAGTCAACTGATGAAACATCTCACGGATAACAATCTGCTTGAATCTCTACAGTCTGGTTTCCAGCCGCATCACAGTACTCAAAGTGCTCTGCTCCGGATTGTGAATGATCTCCTGCTCAGTGCTGATGCTGGTGCTCCCTCTGTGCTTGTCCTCCTTGATCTAACAGCCACTTTTGACACCATAGATCATGGCATTCTTCTTGTCCGTCTTCAGAAGTATGCTGGAATCTCTGGAACCTGTCTCTCCTGGATGTCCTCTTACCTATCCGGATGCATGCGGTCTGTTTTCTATGCAGAACGCAGTGGTGTTGCAAACCCAGTCACTTGTGGTGTCCCCCAAGGATCTGTTCTTGGGCCCCTTCTCTTCAATATCTACACACTTCCCTTGGGTCAACTCATCCACCAACACAGCCTCATGTTTCACTCCTATGCTGACGACACCCAGCTCTACTTAAAACTCAACCCTGGAAGCCCCTCTGTCATGGTCCAGCTCTCGGCTTGCATTCAAGACATCGAGGCCATTTTCTTCAGCTGAACACTAGCAAATCTGAACTCCTTTTAGTAGGATCTAAAACTCAGCTTAAGAATCTAAATATAGCTGCCCTGAACCTCGGAAACTGTCTGCTGCTGCCTTCCCCCACAGTACAAAGCCTTGGTGTACTTCTTGACAGCAACCTCGCCTCCGTGGTCAAATTTTCCTTCTACCATCTTCGAAACATCTCCAAAGTCCATCCCTACATTTCCCTCACGGATGCGGAGATACTTTGTCATGCATTTGTCTCCTCTCGACTTGACTACTGCAACTCTCTATATGGTGATCTCCCGGCACACAACATAAACCAGCTGCAGCTAGTTCAGAATACCGCCGCCAGGATCCTTACCAGATGTAAAAAACATGATCACATCACCCCCCATCTTGCCCAGCTGCACTGACTATCTGTAAAGTTCAGGATTATTTTCAAACCTACAATGCCCTTCAAAACCGAACCAGATAACCAAAATCAAACCAGGTAACTCAAAACCAAACCAGGTAACTACAGACCAATAAGCCTGACTTCTATTATATGTAAACTTATGGAAACTATAATAAGATCCAAAATGGAAAATTACCTATAAGGTAACATTATCCTGGAAGACAGTCAGCATGGTTTTAGGAAAGGGAAATCGTGTCTAACTAACCTGCTTGATTTTTTTGCGAATGCAACTTTGACAATGGATAATTGCAAAGCATATGACATGGTTCATTTAGATTTCTAGAAAGCTTTTGACATAGTCCTGCATAAAAGATTAATCCTCAAACTGAACGCAGTAGGGATTCAAGGAAATGCATGCACATGGATTAGGGAGTGGTTAACATGTAGAAAACAGAAAGTACTGATTAGAGGAGAAACCTCAAAATGGAGCAAGGTAACCAGTGGTGTACCACAGGGATCAGTATTAGGTCCTCTGCTATTCCTAATCTACATTAACCCTTAGCGGTCCATTTATTCAGCGCTTATCAGGCGTGTCAGGTCCAATTTATTTTCACACGCGCAGTTTATTTTAGACGTGCTGTTTAAAAGTATTTTTTTTCACAGTAAAACAGGTTTAAAAGGCTCTGCATATCAACAGGACACTCAGTACTGCATCTCCAGCCCCACCCCTTGTTTGCTGTATTTTTAACATACCACTTCATAGTCGTGCATACCGATAAATCATCTCCTGATCACTCGTTTTTTATCACCAAACTACTCAATAATGTGATCCAAGTCATTATTTTATTACTATAACATCTAAAAAAAGCTCAGCAAATGTCTGTGATATTCTTTGAGCGCTGGATGCAGAAGCCGCTGTCTTGTTTGTTTATGTCCGTGTTCTCTATGTGGTGCCGGGGCTATCTGTATTCATGAGATACACCCCTTTTTTTCGGCTTCTATGAAAAAGACCTACGAGTTTATGTTGACTCAGAAATGTCTTCATCTAGACAATGTGGGGAAGCTATAAAAAAAAGGCCAAAAAGATGCTTGGATATATTGTGAAAAGTGTTGAATTTAAATCAAGGGAAGTAATGTTTAAACTTTACAATGCATTAGTAAGACCTCATCTAGAATATTGTGTTCAGTTCTGGTCACCTCGTTAAAAAAAGGATATTGTTGCTCTAGAAAGAGTGCAAAGAAGAGCAACCAGAATTATCCCGGGTTTAAAAGGCATGTCGTATGCAGACAGGCTAAAAGAATTGAATCTATTCAGTCTTGAACAAAGAAGACTACGCGGTGATCTGATTCAAGCATTCAAAATTCTAAATGTGTTGACAATGTCGACCCAGGGGACTTTTTCGACCTGAAAAAAGAAACAAGGACCAGGGGTCACAAATGGAATTTAGACAAAGGGGCATTCAGAACAGAAAATAGGAGGCACTTTTTTAAACAGAGAAATGTGAGGGTCTGGAACCAATTCCCCAGTAATGTTGTTGAAGCTGACACCCTGGGATCCTTCAAGAAGCTGCTTGATGAGATTCTGGGATCAATAAGCTACTAACAACCAAACGAGCAAGATGTGCCGAATGGCCTCCTCTCGTTTGTAACACTTTCCATTTAATGGATCATGCATTTTTTTTTTTACTGTATATGACGTATTATGCATTTCTATGTATTTAAAATATTATGGATTTTCTTGTTGTTACTGCATCTTGTAAAGCGCTTTGTGATGGTGGTCCACTATGAAAGGCGCTATATAAAATAAAGATCAATTGATTGATTGATTGATATCTCCCAGGTCCACCGCTCTCTCCTCTCTGAAAGATAAATCATATCTTCCAGGTCCACCACTCTCTCCTCTCAAAGATAAATCATATTTCCCAGGTCCACCGCTCTCTCCTCTCTGAAAGACAAATCATATCTTCCAGGTCCACCACTCTCTCCTCTCAAAGATAAATCATATTTCCCAGGTCCACCGCTCTCTCCTCTCTGAAAGATAAATCATCACTCAGATTAGTCAGTGCTCTCCTCATGGGGCTCGCACTCTAGAACTTGCTGAAAGATGCAGTTCAGTGCAGGGGAACGCTGGAATGCTTGTGGGGAAAGAGGGGCTGTAGGCTTTCTCTGTATTTTATGCAGTTTTCCCATATGGTTTTCCCATGGTTTAAACTATGCATTTACCTAGTTTTCCATGTTTATATTCTTTACAATGCTTACATGGGGAAGCTGGAGCTGCTTCATCTCCTGTAGGAAGACAGATTCTTTCCCCTGGGGTTGCTGCCTCTAATCCTGGGAACTGAATGAATGTAACTAATGAAGCCGGCCGGCACAAGCATGTAGGAATGTGCCGTTTCTTTACAGGTCACCGATCTTAAAGCTTTCCAAAGTGGGTGCAAATGTCAGCCCATTAAATTATGAAGTGCTGTAGGTCTCCGAACTCGGACTGAGGGAGCGTTGATTTATCCACACCCCAGCAATGCAGAGCCTGGCCTGGGAGTCACTTCTCCAGAAACCTGGGTCAGCAAGTCTGCAATATGTGTATCTAACAGGTTTAACCATTCTTATTATTGCAGGTAACGTCCACCACCAATGTTTGTATCAACTATGCATGATCACAGATTTGTAACAGCAATGATATTGCAATATAAACATAGTTGTTGGTGGCAATACTGTGGAGCCGGCGGTCCAGTGCTCCAGTGCATTGAGCTCTGCCCTGTCTGTCACGCTTCATCAGTTTCCAGTCAGTGCAGCTTCACTGAAGTCACTCTGCTGTGATAGTGGGGTTGCTGAGAGATGACCTGCGTGGGACTGGGTCTCAGTTTCAGATGAAATGAAGGAGGCAGCTCAGGTGACGAGGCACATGGTAAAACACAACTGGAAGGGGGCTCAGTGTTTGTCTAACCGGCATGCATTGAAGACTAAGCAATGAGATCCAACACTGACAAGAAGTCTAGTCTTAAAAAGCGTGGACTCGTGTTTGTCTTCAGCATTATATACTGCATGAAACTGAAAAATGTGCAAGATGCTCGCTTATAGTTTTACCAGGTTCAATAAAGCATCCACATTATAGGAGAGGTGAGGCACACGTTTTCTTAAAATTACAAATAGATCATACTTTATTCTAAAATCACTGAGCTGCAGGGCTGGTGCAATGGGTCATCACAACCATTACAAAACCCCAGTTTAGAGAATTTAGAGAAGACAATGTGCAAACACTTGCAATGCAGAGCGTGCTTATGAGTTATGCAGTGTCTTTATGTCAGTATCACTGAATTACAGCAAAAACCCTTGAAGATGCTTTTGTAGTTATTCTTTTTTCTCTAGAATTACAATCTCTAATTATAATTTGATAAATGAAGCCCTCTGAGATCATGTGTTTGTTTTAAGGGTTGCTATTAAGGCTGCCACATGTGTGTTAATCACTTGCAGTAAACGGAACGCCAGCATTTCAAGGGTGGGTTTGACCTTCTCAAGATGGAAATACAGCATTCACACTTATCAGAAAGCACGCCTGCATAGGAAATGGGAAGTCACTTGAGGACTTACTTCTGTTTAAGCTGTCAGGAGCTCTTTTCAAACAGTCCTGGACTGGTCCTCCATTCAAGGCACACTTTAGCAGCAGATCTCCTCAACACAGGGGCTGCTCAGCACATGGATCGGACACACCGGGTCACAGAGATGGTAGGCACCGGGACACTTTACTGTGCTGATTCTGAGTATCAGATCTATCTCACGAGGACTCTCAGGACCATCTCTAGGACTGTCTCAGGACTGTCTCCAGGACTGCCTCAGTACTGTCTCCATGACTGTCTCAGACTGTCTCCATGACTGTCTCAGGACTGTCTCAGAACTGTCTCCGTGACTGTCTCAGGACTGTCTCCAGGACTGCCTCCATGACTGTCTCAGGACCGTCTCCATGACTGTCTCAGGACTGTCTCCATGACTGTCTCCAGGACTGCCTCAGTACTGTCTCCATGACTGTCTCAGACTGTCTCCATGACTGTCTCAGGACTGTCTCCAGGACTGTCTCAAGTCTGTCTCCAGGACTGTCTCAGAACTGTCTCCGTGACTGTCTCAGGACTGTCTCCAGGACTGCCTCCATGACTGTCTCAGGACCGTCTCCATGACTGTCTCAAGTCTGTCTCCAGGACTGTCTCAGAACTGTCTCCGTGACTGTCTCAGGACTGTCTCCAGGACTGCCTCCATGACTGTCTCAGGACTGTCTCCATGACTGTCTCAAGTCTGTCTCCAGGACTGTCTCAGAACTGTCTCCGTGACTGTCTCAGGACTGTCTCCAGGACTGCCTCCATGACTGTCTCAGGACTGTCTCCATGACTGTCTCCATGACTGGTGCAATCTGCTGACTTTGGGTTTTATTTGAGTCAGCCCCCCCTCCCTCTGCACAGACTGTTTGGAAGAATAACTTCTGAACTTCTCAGCTGCGGCAACAGACCTGATTGCTCCTCTGGGGTTTCCAGTGAAGCTCAGCCTCTCTGCCTGTCCTTCTGCACTCACCCACCGTGTCACTGCCCAGGGCCAAGATCAACACGCAGAGCCATATTTCTTACCTTGCTGATGGCTCCCATTACGAGCACTAAATCAGCCCTGCCACTTCCTCTCAAAAAGGTTCCTGTAGAGTTAAGGACTGTGGCTGTCTTACAAATCTAACAACACCCAGCTACTATCTATCTATCTATCTATCTATCTATCTATCTATCTATCTATCTATCTATCTATCTCACTGCAATCACACACATTCTGGCTACACATCTGTTTGCCTATCTGTTTATTTTCTAGCTGTCTAGTAATCTATTTATCTTTGTATTCTTCTGTCTGTTTACTAGTTACTGTCAATCTCTGTGATAACTGCAAATGAAATAATGTTTCTCCAGATGCCCTCAGACCCAATTAGGCCACGAACAGGAGACGAGAAACTGTGATGGGGACTTGGTAAGAGGCTTCTGAAAAAATCGCTTCCCCTTTTCTTAGTACGTATGCATTGTATATATGCATTGCTGTTTCCTGTAGGTGCGACTTAATTATAACTACAGTTTAAATGAGCACTTACAGCAGCATGCATACTGTGAACCAGTGTCCAGAAAGCATTAGTGCATCCATATTTGCATTGCAGTCCTATGCAATTGTGGGAATATTCATGCTGTAGTGAATATTACTTTATATGACATTTTAGTGACGCAATGTTCAAATTGAGCTGTACAGTGGTTACATAGTTGCTTCACTATACTTCACAGTACCTGCATTGTAGCTGGAGTTTAGTGTTGCTTGAACGACATTATAGCTGCAGTTTGATATCATTATAACTATACTGAAATAGAAATGAACATCATCACCACTGCTTTGTAACTGCAAGCTGAGATCTGCGCATAATAACCGTGAGGTTCCAGGACAGCAGTTAAACTGCAGTCACACTAGGTACAGTATGGAGGTCCTGGATAGTTTCACTGTAGTTGCTGTTCAAGCAGGAGCTCTTGCATGGAGTAAATATCTTCTCTCTTCTTTGTTTGCTCAGCCTTTGATTTGTTTTTAATTTTTTTCCAGAACAGTGCAAACTAATGACATGTTGACACACAGAGCCAGGGGCCTGATGTTGCCCAGTCAATGTGAACACATAATGAATGTGCATCTGGGTTTCCAATAATAAACACTCACAATGTTGTATACACTGCAGGCCAGCTCCCCCTGCTTAACTAAACATTTCCTTTCCTGGCGTGGTCTCCTGGCCTCAGCAGGCGATCCCCGCACTGCCAGAGTACTTCAGAGCCGGCCTGGACTCAGCTGCCTGGGGCCACGTCTCTCACCTGCAGGGTCCAGGGTGCCAGCCCTCCCTGAGAGGAAGGCTGGAGGTTCAGTTGAAAGCCATTAGTGCAGCTAATCAAGTCTTGTTACCTTGTGAGAGCAAGAGCCTGTTAACTCATTGCAATCACAGCGCCCCAGAAAACAAAAACACGTTTTTCAAAGTGCCTGCTTGGATGGTATTGATATATCTGATGAAAAATGCATTTGAACATCTTGCATCTCTGAGCCCTTTCCACGAAATTTCAGGTGTTTATCTCGTCTTAGCGGATCTCCTGATCTGGTTTGAATGAGATGCTGTCACTCCAGACTGTGCTCTGGTTTGAATGAGATGCTGTCACTCCAGACTGTGCTCTGGTTTGAAGGCTGAGTTGCTGTCACTCCAGACTGTGCCCTGGTTTGAAGGCTGAGATGCTGTCGCTCCAGACTGTGCTCTGGTTTGAAGGCTGAGTTGCTGTCACTCCAGACTGTGCCCTGGTTTGAAGGCTGAGATGCTGTCACTCCAGACTGAGCTCTGGTTTGAATGAGATGCCGTCGCTCCAGACTGTGCCCTGGTTTGAATGCTGAGATGCTGTCACTCCAGACTGTGCTCTGGTTTGAATGAGATGCCGTAACTCCAGACTGTGCTCTGGTTTGAAGGCTGAGTTGCTGTCACTCCAGACTGTGCCCTGGTTTGAAGGCTGAGATGCTGTCGCTCCAGACTGTGCTCTGGTTTGAAGGCTGAGTTGCTGTCACTCCAGACTGTGCCCTGGTTTGAAGGCTGAGATGCTGTCACTCCAGACTGTGCCCTGGTTTGAATGCTGAGATGCTGTCGCTCCAGACTGTGCTCTGGTTTGAAGGCTGAGTTGCTGTCACTCCAGACTGTGCCCTGGTTTGAAGGCTGAGATGCTGTCACTCCAGACTGTGCCCTGGTTTGAAGGCTGAGATGCTGTCGCTCCAGACTGTGCCCTGGTTTGAAGGCTGAGTTGCTGTCACTCCAGACTGTGCCCTGGTTTGAAGGCTGAGATGCTGTCACTCCAGACTGTGCTCTGGTTTGAAGGCTGAGATGCTGTCACTCCAGACTGAGCTCTGGTTTGAATGAGATGCCGTCACTCCAGACTGTGCCCTGGTTTGAAGGCTGAGATGCTGTCGCTCCAGACTGTGCCCTGGTTTGAATGCTGAGATGCTGTCGCTCCAGACTGTGCTCTGTTTTGAATGAGATGCTGTCACTCCAGACTGTGCTCTGGTTTGAATGCTGAGATGCTGTCACTCCAGACTGTGCTCTGGTTTGAATGAGATGATGTCGCTCCAGACTGTGCTCTGGTTTGAATGAGATACTGTCACTCCAGACTGTGCTCTGGTTTGAATGCTGAGATGCTGTCACTCCAGACTGTGCTCTGGTTTGAATGAGATGATGTCACTCCAGACTGTGCTCTGGTTTGAATGAGATGCTGTCACTCCAGACTGTGCTCTGGTTTGAATGCTGAGATGCTGTCACTCCAGACTGTGCTCTGGTTTGAATGCTGAGATGCTGTCACTCCAGACTGTGCCCTGGTTTGAATGAGATGCTGTTGTTCCAGACTGTGCTCTATTTTTGAATGAGATGCTGTCACTCCAGACTGTGCTCTGGTTTGAAGGCTGAGATGTTGTCGCTCTAGACTGTACCCTGGTTTGCTGTGGTTTGTTCTGTCTGTTCTTCGCTGCTTTGGACGCCCAGAGTCATGAGTCAGAGGCTGACTTGCCAGCTTACCTGGGAGCTGAGCCATCCTCCATGAAAAAATGATTGCAATACTTTCCTCTCTTTCGTCATCTGCACAGAGAGGGAGATGCTAACTGTTATCAGAAATAGCACAGCAACAGCTCTCTTCTGTTTTACATTATAAAATGCTCTTGTTCTGGATGTTTGACAGACTTCACTGAAACATCTCCATTACATCAGAGAGCAGCTGTATCTGGATCTACTGCTGTTAGAGCCTCTTCACTGCAGCGGAATTCACTATACTGTGAGTGCACAGCCATTGTGACCCCAACCCATTGGCACAATATTCTACTGTGAGTGCACAGCCACTGTGACCCCAACCCAATGGCACAATATTCTACTGTGAGTTCACAGCCACTGTGACCCCAACCCATTGGCACAATATTCTACACAACAGCAGCCACTGTGACCCCAACCCATTAGCACAATATTCTACTGTGAGTGCACAGCCACTGTGACCCCAACCCATTGGCACAATATTCTACTGAGTGCACAGCCACTGTGACCCCAACCCATTGGCACAATATTCTACACAGCAGCAGCCACTGTGACCCCAACCCATTAGCACAATATTCTACTGCGAGTGCGCAGCCACTGTGACCCCAACCCAATGGCACAATATTCTACTGAGTGCACAGCCACCGTGACCCCAACCCATTGACACAATATTCTACTGTGCGTGCACAGCCACTGTGACCCCAACCCATTGACACAATATTCTACACAGCAGCAGCCACTGTGACCCCAACCCATTGGCACAATATTCTACACAGCAGTCTATTGCACTTCCACTGAAGCTGAACTGCACACAGATGAGGGCCACTCTTATAAAAGATTACCACAGCAAAAACATAGCCTAGTGTAATACAGTATAGTGAAATCATAGTAAAGCACAGGCACGTATTATAAAATCCGCGGTTTGTTGGATTTTTAAAAGCGCGGTTGCGCTATTTTTAATGAACACACAAAAACAAAACAAACACAAAATAAACACCTAGCTCTTTCATGAGCACAAACTAAACAAAACAGGAACCTAAACTAAAAGACAGGACAGCTAAGCTGTTTACCTGTAACAAAATAAACAAAACAACACAAACCAAAAAGGCTCTACACTACCTTTTCCTTTTTATTATGGCTGTACCCACACACCAGCACAGTCGGGCTTCTACACGCTACAGCAGCCCAACTGCTCCCCTTATAAACCCTGCACCTGGCTCTAATTTACAATCATAGCCAGGTGCAGATGATAATTAACAATAAAACAATTAACAAAAACAATTTAACCAAAAAAAAATATATATATATATATATATATATATATATATATATATATATATATATATATATATATATACCCTGATTTTAAAAGCATGGAGAAATGAATGTACTTTTAAAAAAGCCATAGTTTTGTTTGTGATGGTTTTTAAATCGTGATTGCTTTGCCTTTATAGCAGGTTGTTTTTCTGTTTGTCTTGCTGTTGAAACATGTCTTGCTGCTCGCTGTAGCCAGGATATCAAGGCACCTCAGTGAATTAATCCCGAATAAATAACTTCTTAATAAAACATACATAAACATTACAGAGACAAAAGATTAAAATGTCATATTGGAGCAACACAACTGACATGCTAAAATGACCTTTGAATCTGGCCATCAGACACAGCATAGATTATTATTATTATTATTTGTTTATTTAGCAGACGCCTTTATCCAAAGCGACTTACAGAGACTAGGGTGTGTGAACTATGTATCAGCTACAGAGTCACTTACAATTACGTCTCACCCGAAAGACAGAGCACAAGGAGGTTAAGTGACTTGCTCAGGGTCACACAATGAATCAGTGGCTGAGGTGGGATTTGAACCGGGGACCTCCTGGTTACAAGCCCTTTTCTTTAACCACTGGACCACACAGCCTCCTAGATACAAACAAGCCATCAGACTCAGCATAGATACAAACAAGCCATCAGACTCAGCATAGATACAAACAAGCCATCAGACACAGCATAGATACAAACAAGCCATCAGACACAGCATAGACACAAACAAGCCATCAGACACAGCATAGATACAAACAAGCCATCAGACACAGCATAGACACAAACAAGCCATCAGACACAGCATAGATACAAACAAGCCATCAGACACAGCATAGACACAAACAAGCCATCAGACACAGCATAGATACAAACAAGCCATCAGACACAGCATAGATACAAACAAGCCATCAGACACAGCATAGACACAAACAAGCCATCAGACACAGCATAGATACAAACAAGCCATCAGACTCAGCATAGATACAAACAAGCCATCAATTAGCAAGGCATACAAACCATTAAAAAATGCTAAATGGTTAGAAAGTGCTTGTTGGAAGTCTAACACTGTGGTATCTTGGCAAAAGGTCTGACTGCGATAGACATCACAGATATGTAATGAATAAATAAATATGAACAGTCATTCAGGGAATAATTGATAGCCTTGTGGGACCCTGACAAAGAGCCCTATTCACTGCTCCAGGCACATGGGTGCAGCCGGGTTAAAGGAGTAGAACAAGAGCACACAAAGGCTCCGGATTTCTTTCTGTATTTGTGTTTTGTTTTTATGTTAAAGAATTAGCTGGCTTGTAAAACATTGCAGGTACAGCAGGACTGTATTGCTGTGTGATGGAAGATTGAATAACATGTCCAGACAGTTATATATAGTCGCTTGGTACAAAAGGCACCATTATGTTTTCTCATAGCCTGAAAAGAAGAAAAAAATATTGGAGAAACGCAGAGTTCTGTGGTTTCCTGAAGGCTCTGGACAGTGCTCCACTGTTCCCAACAACCTCTTTATGCAAATCTGTTTCTGAGGTGTGTCCACACAGCAGGACAGACAGGGAGAGGCATAGAGAGACAGGGAGAGAGGGACAGGGAGGGAAGGGCAGGGAGATGCAGGGAGGGGGGACAGACAGAGAGGGACAGACAGTGAGGGACAGAAAGGGACTGGTGTGTGCTGGTCAGAGCTGGTGGTTTGCTGGTTTCCAGGAGTTCAGCAGGGACAGCAAAGGGCCTTAATCCAGTTCAATTCTCTTTGTGATTTTGGAGAAAGGTGTTCTTACTCCCATCCAGTATAAACTGCAATCTACTTTGCAATAGAAATGTTTTAAAACACAATAAAGAAAATGCATTGATGATAAGTTAGCGGGATCATGCAAGTGAACATGTAATGACTGAAACATTCTGCTTTGGACCCACCTGGAGTTTTTCTAAAGAACAATTGAGATGAAATCCTTTTCCTTTTCAAAGACCGAGCAGATAAAAGATATACAACAAAACCACCCAACTACTCCCACAGCTGTGTGTGTGTGTGTGTGTGTTTCTTCAAAAAGGAAGTGCCCCGGTAAAATAAATATTTGTAACCCCGGCAGGCTTTTGTTTAATAAGTTAGTTTTGTTAATAAGTCTCTTCAATTGTTGTGGCTCTGTCAAGTTTAAAAAAATAATGGTAAGAACAAGGCAGCATTGGGAGTGTGTTCATTCATCTGTGTTCATTGTGTTTGTCAATACCATAGTGCTTCTCTTTACCTCCTCTCCTGGTCATTGACGCTGTTTTTGTAGCGGTATACTGCAGATGTTTTTTAAAGGCTGTGTTTTGCAGTAGGCAGGATGAGCACGCTCACTGTGGCTCAGCCTTCATTGAGTGTGCTCGCAGTCACTGTACCGCACATCAGTTCATTCCTTATTACCAGAGCGATTCTTAAATGTTGTTCTGCGGGGTAGAAAATAAAGCACCCCCCTCCCCCCAGCAGTGTTTACCCTGCAATGAATCAATCTCACCTGTGATAGGGTATCTAATGGCCACTCCAATCATAACTTGCTTAGCTGGGTAACGGGAGCTCGGCCTCTAATCACATGACCAGCTCCACTGCAGCCCAGCCAGCACTTGCACTGGCTTCTGTCAGGGACTGTCAGACATACAATTCTCCTGGGAGCAAACATGACGTGAGAGAGAATGGATCTGGATTCTGTACAGAAGAAAACCACAAACAAGGAAAAAGCTGCAGAACGGAGAGAGAGAGAGAGAGAGAGAGAGAGAGAGAGAGAGAGAGAGAGAGAGAGAGAGAGAGAGAGAGAGAGAGAGAGAGAGAGAGAGAGAGAGAGAGAGAGAGAGAGAGTCATCGACTTTAAAAAAGCCTTTGACTCAATCTGGCACCCTGGTCTCTTCTTCAAACTCATCCAAAGTGGCATAGGGGGCAAAGTGTATGATATTATTAAATCAAAATAAAAGCAGTGTCAAAATTAAGAACAAAAGGACATAGTTTTTCACACAAGGCAGGGGAGTGAGACAAGGGTGTAACCTGAGCCCAACTCTCTTTAAAATCTATGTGTACTTGTACTTGCTTGAACCAAAGTCATTGTATTTATCTTGCTCTTAATTGTATTATTACTTGTACTATGATACTTGAAATGTATTTGCTTACGATTGTAAGTCGCCCTGGATAAGGGCGTCTGCTAAGAAATAAATAATAATAATAATAATAATAATGTGGATGAGTTGGCTACAGTGCTGGAGCAGTCCTCTGTCCCAGGAGTAACTCTGGATGACACTCAAATTAAATGCTTGCTCTATGCTGACGATCTGCTTCTGTTATCTCCCACAGAGCACGGGCTGCAGCAGAGTTTGAACCTACTGGAGCAGTATTGTGAAACATGGGCTTTAAACATAAACATGAACAAAACAAAAATCATGATTTTCCAAAAAAAAGCCAGGATACAGGGAAATAAATACCAGTTCACCCTCACTGGCAAAACATTAGAGCACACAGCAAATTACACCTACCTGGGACTAATGATCAGTGCATCAGGGAGCTTTAACCCAACTGTCTGTGCACTGAGACAAAAAGCCAGCAGAGCCATTCATGCAATAAAGAAACGGATGTATAACCTAAAACCATCAATCACGGTCTGGCTCAAACACTTTGAAAAAGTCATACAACCAATCCTTTTGTACGGCAGTGAACTTTGGGGCCCCACTCTAAATTGTGAATACAGTAATTGGGACAAAAGTCCAACAGAAATCTTACATGTAGAATTCTGCAAAAACATCTTGCAGTTGCACAGAAATGCTCCAAGCAATGCTTGTAGAGCTGAACTTGGACGTTTTCCCTTACTGCTCACTGTACAAAAGAGAGCTTTGAGGAACTGGAGCCACCTGAACCAAAGCAACCCCGAATCCTACCAGTTCAAGGCTCTGAAGAGCCAGGAGAGCTACTCAAATAAAAAGACCATCAACTACATGATGGAGAAGCTCTGTGAGGAGAACCAGATCAGCATCACAGAGCCTCAGAACAGCTGCTCTAATCAGGCCCCAGTGATATCTAAAACAACCACCGCCCTGAAAAACAAATACCTGATACACTGGGAGAGCCAAGTAAAATCACAGCATAGATTAGAGAGCTTAAACAGACCATACACTCTGGCAGAATATTTGGTCAGAGTTAAAGACCAAAAACAAAAACAATTACTGACCAAATACAGATTGAGCGACCACACATTAGCAATCGAAAAGGGTTGACAAAGAGCCACGTGGAGACCCGGAGAGAGGAGACTGTGTGAGCACTGTGAGTTAGACCACATAGAGACAGAGCTCCACTTGCTACTGCACTGTCCCAAATACAAGCTGCTCAGGGACACATTCATACCCAAATTCACGAGTCACTAAGTGACTTCACCCACCTCACAGAAAATGAAAAATTACAAATATTTTTAGGAGAGGTGGGGATAACATGTGCACTAGCTGCTGAATATGTGACTGCCTGCCACAGTCTAAGAGAAACAAATTAACCTGCACTGAAAATTGTCTTTTCATTGTGTCTGTTTATACACTGTACCTGTCTGTTTGTATGTTTATTTTGCTTTGGTAAAACTTGTTTATTCCTGTCATGCCAATAAAGCTTATTAAATTGGATTGCATTGAATTGAGAGAGAGAGAGAGAGAGAGAGAGAGAGAGAGAGAGAGAGAGAGAGAGAGAGAGAGAGAGAGAGAGAGAGAGAGAGAGAGAGAGAGAGAGAGAGAGAGAGGCTCTCTAATGCAGAGCTGTGTGAATCAGCAGGTTTGCTTCAGCCCAATGCTTACTAATTTATGGTTACAGCATTGTTTTATTTATGGCTCCTAATTACCTGTGCAGTAAAATAAAACATCCCGTCGAGGACCAAACTGCTTATTTGCCGACTGTAATGTGTAACCTAATCTCCTAGCCACTCTCCTGCCTGTGCCTGTGCTACCCTCTCCCCCATGCTCATCCTCACCATCCCACCTGGAGGTCTTACTGGTTGCTTGCACTTTCTTGCACTTTCTTGCACTTGTGAACTTTTGAAGTGCTCCCCGGCTCTGCAGCTTCAAGCCACCTGTAATGAAAAGTGCACCACCAAAGCTTGATTCAAGCTGGCTGCTGAAACTCTTATTTATTTTATAATCACTCCTGGGGAGAGCACTGTGACAGCAGCAGCACTTCCTCTCGGTCCAACACCTGGTACATGCCGTGCAACATGCATTGAATACACCAGCAGCAAGGCCTCTGCTTCACCGTCGCTCGGTCTTGAAGACCAAGATGTTTGAGGATGTTTGTTATCTGCTCTGGTGAAAAGATGCCGATCAGCAGGGTCCCTGGAGTGCACCGCCATTGGGCCTGTGCTGGTTTTGCAAGGGGCTGCTTTTAATCAGATGACCTTAGTGACCCGGAGTATCGAGTTACCAGTGCATCTCCCGTCTGAGCATTTCAGTCAAGGGTATTCTGAAGCTTAATTCACTTGCATCTCATGGCTCTCAGTTCTGGCTTCAAATCCAAGTGAAACGGGTTTGGTTGTAAATAACTTCCCTCCCTCTTGGATTAGCTGTGACAGCACTGTGTTTCATGTTGAACATGTCATGCTGTAACATAATCTCAGTTTGGCTTAATCATTGGTTACCAGAATAGATCTATCAATGAAATGCTTCAGAAAAATGAAAGGATCTTTTTTTTTTCTAAATTAACTTCAAGCTGCACACGTGTCGTCTTTGATGGGCTGATGAAAGTCACATGGCTTGGATTTAACCTTGGAGCAGTGAAGGGATCCAGATGTGTTCCTCTCTGTCTCTGTGCTGTTAGTGGCTGGTACACTTCCACATGCTCTCTGTCTCTGTGCTGTTACTGGCTGGTACACTTCCACATGTTCTCTGTCTCTGTGCTGTTACTGGCTGGTACACTTCCACATGCTCTCTGTCTCTGTGCTGTTAGTGGCTGGTACACTTCCACATGCTCTCTGTCTCTGTGCTGTTAGTGGCTGGTACACTTCCACATGTTCTCTGTCTCTGTGCTGTTACTGGCTGGTACACTTCCACATGCTCTCTGTCTCTGTGCTGTTAGTGGCTGGTACACTTCCACATGTTCTCTGTCTCTGTGCTGTTACTGGCTGGTACACTTCCACATGCTCTCTGTCTCTGTGCTGTTAGTGGCTGGTACACTTCCACATGCTCTCTGTCTCTGTGCTGTTAGTCGCTGGTACACTTCCACATGCTCTCTGTCTCTGTGCTGTTAGTCGTTGGTACACTTGCACATGCTCTCTGTCTCTGTGCTGTTAGTGGCTGGTACACTTCCACATGCTCTTTGTCTCTGTGCTGTTAGTGGCTGGTACACTTCCACATGCTCTTTGTCTCTGTGCTGTTAGTGGCTGGTACACTTCCACATGCTCTCTGTCTCTGTGCTGTTAGTCGCTGGTACACTTCCACATGCTCTCTGTCTCTGTGCTGTTAGTGGCTGGTACACTTCCACATGCTCTCTGTCTCTGTGCTGTTAGTCGCTGGTACACTTCCACATGCTCTCTGTCTCTGTGCTGTTAGTGGCTGGTACACTTCCACATGCTCTCTGTCTCTGTGCTGTTAGTCGCTGGTACACTTCCACATGCTCTCTGTCTCTGTGCTGTTAGTGGCTGGTACACTTCCACATGCTCTTTGTCTCTGTGCTGTTAGTCGCTGGTACACTTCCACATGCTCTCTGTCTCTGTGCTGTTAGTGGCTGGTACACTTCCACATGCTCTTTGTCTCTGTGCTGTTAGTGGCTGGTACACTTCCACATGCTCTCTGTCTCTGTGCTGTTACTGGCTGGTACACTTCCACATGCTCTCTGTCTCTGTGCTGTTACTGGCTGGTACACTTCCACATGCTCTCTGTCTCTGTGCTGTTACTGGCTGGTACACTTCCACATGCTCTTTGTCTCTGTGCTGTTAGTGGCTGGTACACTTCCACATGCTCTCTGTCTCTGTGCTGTTAGTGGCTGGTACACTTCCACATGCTCTTTGTCTCTGTGCTGTTAGTGGCTGGTACACTTCCACATGCTCTCTGTCTCTGTGCTGTTACTGGCTGGTACACTTCCACATGCTCTCTGTCTCTGTGCTGTTACTGGCTGGTACACTTCCACATGCTCTCTGTCTCTGTGCTGTTACTGGCTGGTACACTTCCACATGCTCTCTGTCTCTGTGCTGTTACTGGCTGGTACACTTCCACATGCTCTCTGTCTCTGTGCTGTTACTGGCTGGTACACTTCCACATGCTCTCTGTCTCTGTGCTGTTACTGGCTGGTACACTTCCACATGCTCTCTGTCTCTGTGCTGTTACTGGCTGGTACACTTCCACATGCTCTCTGTCTCTGTGCTGTTAGTGGCTGGTACACTTCCACATGCTCTTTGTCTCTGTGCTGTTAGTGGCTGGTACACTTCCACATGCTCTTTGTCTCTGTGCTGTTAGTCGCTGGTACACTTGCAACCGTAACAGGCAGTGTTGTGTGATGCACAGCTATTACGGATTCTGTCCCATCGGAGAGATGAAATGAGGTCAAAAGCTTTAAAACCCGGGATGCAGTCTCTTTTGCATTGTGGTTAAGATGCTCGCTTGCAGTGTGTGGGGTCGCTGGTTCACGCCTAGCCTCTGCCCTGCTACACAAGCTTTTCATGAAAGCAGCTACTTATAAGTTAATAATGGCTTGAATGAACACATCCTGATGGCATGAAAAGCACATCCTGAATTGGAAGAGGCTCTGCCCTGGCCCTGTGTGCTTGTTTAGGGGGGAATAGTCAGGGGAGGGAAATGGAAGGAAGGCTTCACTTACTGCCTGCTACTTGTCAGATCAGATGTCTCCTCTAAGGATGAAGTATAGATAAAAGCTGCAAGCTTTGAACTCACCATGGTTGTGTTCTGTTGAATCCGCATATAAAGATCTCCTAGTCAGTAACATGCCATTCCCTACTCAAACACAGAGCAAGGGTTTTCAGTGAATGCAAGTGATTACATGAACACAAGCAATCTGTTTACTCTGTGTTTACTTGTGCTGGCATATCATATCATGGTCAGAGTGCTTCTTCTTGTGTTCTAGCCAGTTAGCGGTAAGTGGAAGACACATGTAAACATGAGACATTGATATTCTCACCGGACATTACATCATGATAACTTCTCCTGTGATTGCTCGAGTGCTGAGTCACTGGATCTCAACCACTCAGCTCATGTTAACATGATGAGATTGTAATGCTGTATTGTAGACTGGTAAAGCAACACTCTCAGCAGAATTGCAAGTGTAGATGTCACACGATTTTTACGTCTTTTATTTGAATGCTAATGCCTGTCCTCTGATGCTTGCAAATCATATGCTCTGTACTCAGTAAGACGCTTGCAAACCATGTGCTCTATGTTCATTAAGAAAACAAACAGCCCCACCACCACTGCAAGGGTAAAATAAAATCTGAACAGGGATCTGAAAAGCAAAGCCCCTCTGAGGCTCCAGCCAGCTCCCCTCAAGGTGCTGTACATTCAGAGGATTATTGCAAAGCAATTGGTATTGTGCAGTAAGAATCAAAATGCTTCTCTTAAAGGGTTAGTCACTGCGCCTCTCTACCTAACATATAAACCCAGGCTTGAAGATGCAGGACTGAGAAAGCCCCCACAGTTCAATATGGTAAATTTGCACATTGAGTTTGCAGTTTTACCATATTTTTGCCCATGGTTATACTGTGCATTTCCATGCTTTCTTACCGTTATTTGCCATGCTTTTAAATAAGCCACCCCTCTCTGTGCTTCACTCTGCTTTCCTACACTTTTCTATGCTTTCCCCATGCTAAAACTCAATGAGATCCAGCAGCAGGCTGTCTCGGGGTTAATGCTGGACTGTCGCTATCCATTAGTGTCTCTGGGGGGCCGGGGGCAGGTCATCAGTGAAGCAGTCAGGAAGGGGGGATTTTACAACCATGTCGGTTTACCACATCATTGAGCCTGTCAAGACGTATCGTCAGTCCACCCCTCTCCTTTGCCAGGCTTCCAGAGACATGTCCAGCTGGCCTGCTTCTCATTACTGATCTACAAGTGTGACCACAGGCCCTGACTCCAGCCCGCACTCTTCTCTCCCTGACTCACTGCCTTCTCCAGCCCGCACTCTTCTCTCCCTGACTCACTGCCTTCTCCAGCCCGCACTCTTCTCTCCCTGACTCACTGCCTTCTCCAGCCCGCACTCTTCTCTCCCTGACTCACTGCCTTCTCCAGCCCGCACTCTTCTCTCCCTGACTCACTGCCTTCTCCAGCCCGCACTCTTCTCAGATGGTGCACCCCCATGATAGAGAGCTTTTTTTTCAGAGCTCTCTCTCTCTCTCTCTCCCTTCCCAGTTCCACTCCTAAGCCTGTCAATTCTCGGTCCCATTTTGGCAGAAATAAGAAGGAGCCTCCCATCCACTCTTAAGACAGTTTTATTTGTTTTCAGCTCTTAAACAGTTCTAATTAAGCAAATTATCAGTTCAATTAAGGGTCTAATTAGGCAACTGAGAGGACAGTTGGAATGAAAACCAGCAGACACAGGGGTTCCCTGGTCTAACACATCATCGCCTCATCTAATTGCAGAAGGACCATGTAAACCAGGGCCATTCCACTCCAGGTTTAACAGGTCAGATGAGATAATGATCAGGGCTGTCCAATCCCGGTCATGGAGGCCCATTCCACTCCAGGTTTAACAGGTCAGACGGGATAATGAACTACTTCAGGGTCTGGATGCTGGTTTAATTGGTTCAATTAAATAATTTAGAACTGGGTTGGAAGGACCAGCTTGGGTTCCCCTGGTGTAAACCACCATCTCCTATCAGGCTGGTGGTGTTCCTCTTTCGTTTTACCTTCACCATCCTAAACAAGGTTTCCAATCCCAGCAGGCTTCCAGCGCTGTGAAACAGGGTCGTTTCCAGATCCAGTATGATTGGGGAAGCGTCTCCTGCTCTGGATAATAAAGAGGTCACTGCGCCTAGGCTGTAAGAGGTTTAGAGCTTTATTCATCAGCACAGCCACACACTGACAGCAGTCTATGTGAACTTTCTTTCAGATCATTTGTTATTATTGTTAGATGGAGACTCACAGCCT
>CM060251.1:305000-322500 GCA_030684275.1 Acipenser oxyrinchus oxyrinchus | reverse complement strand
AGCAGGAATGTGAAAGTGGTTTGGGTCGGACGAGGCTGAGCTGGAGGGAGTGGAGTGGAGTGGAGGGGCAGGAATGTGAAAGTGGTTTGGGTCGGACGAGGCTGAACTGGAGGGAGTGGAGTGGAGTGGAGTGGAGTGGAGTGGAGTGGAGAAGCAGGAATGTGAAAGTGGTTTGGGTTGGACGAGGCTGAGCTGGAAGGAGTGGAGTGGAGTGGAGTGGAGTGGAGGGGCAGGAATGTGAAAGTGGTTTGGGTCGGACGAGGCTGAGCTGGAGGGAGTGAAGTGGAGTGGAGTGGAGAAGCAGGAATGTGAAAGTGGTTTGGGTCGGACGAGGCTGAGCTGGAGGGAGTGGAGTGGAGTGGAGTGGAGTGGAGTGGAGAAGCAGGAATGTGAAAGTGGTTTGGGTTGGACGAGGCTGAGCTGGAAGGAGTGGAGTGGAGTGGAGTGGAGAGGAGGGGCAGGAATGTGAAAGTGGTTTGGGTCGGACGAGGCTGAGCTGGAAGGAGTGGAGTGGAGTGGAATGGAGTGGAGGGGCAGGAATGTGAAAGTGGTTTGGGTCGGACGAGCTTGTTTCGATAAAGATTAGTGATTGCTGTGCTGAAGGCTGCCTTTCAGCCGCCCGGTTTAATTAAGAGGTCAGACCGGGTTTCCCTGTGTGAGCTGACAGGGAATGAGAGAGGCGCTGAGAGATGAGGGGCTGTGCAGCTGTGATTGCAGCAGCCGTCAATCCGCGGGCACATTGTTTAATTAGAGAGTCATCTTTCACTGCTGAGACATTAGAAACCCCTGCGTGCAACTGCTCTCCCGCGCCTACACACAGATAGAGAGAGAGAGAGAGACACATAGACCTACACACACACACAACTACAAACACACACATAGACCTACACACACACATACACAACTACAAACACACACATAGACCTACACACACACATACACAACTACAAACACACACATAGACCTACACACACACACACAGACACACACAACTACAAACACACACATAGACCTACACACACACATACACAACTACAAACACACACATAGACCTACACACACACACACAGACACACACAACTACAAACACACACATAGACCTACACACACACACAGACACACACAACTACAAACACACACACAGACCTACACACACACACACACACACACACACACAGATACACACAGACAAATACACACAGACAGACAGACAGACAGACAGATACACACACACATACACAGACACACAAACACACATAGATACACACACACACACATAGACAAACACACACATAGATACACACAGACACACACATAGACAAACACACACATAGATACACACACACACATAGACAAACACACACATAGATACACACACATACACACATAGACAAACACACACATAGATACACACACACACACACATAGACAAACACACACATAGATACACACACACACACACATAGACAAACACACACATAGATACACACACACACACACATAGACAAACACACACATAGATACACACACACACACACATAGACAAACACACACATAGATACACACACACACACACATAGACAAACACACACATAGATACACACACACACACACACCTCAAGAGAGAATGGCTGCAGTTGTCTTTTGTTTTTGAATACCAATGAAGGTGGTGTGGGAGAATGAATGGATGAGAGGATAGAGAAAAAAGGGAGCCAGTGTAAGGATGAGAGAGAGAGGGGGGGGGGGGACTCAATGCAGCAGCGGTGCTCACCTGTCCAGGTAGTCTGATTGGTCAGCACAAAGGCGTGGCACTGGCCGTGGCTCTCACACACATCCATGGCCTCTTGGATGCTGAAGACGGACAGGAGGCAGCCCTCGTGGTTATAGGAGGGCCAGCAGCGGTAGTTATCACCGGCGATGGAGGCACCAACCACTCGCTTGTACTCTGTGAGACAACACAGGGATGAGACATACAGAACTGGAGTTAGTATAAAACACACCATCATACAGGCCTGTTAACCTGGGAACACACCATCATACAGGCCTGTTAATCTGGGAACACACCATCATACAGGCCTGTTAACCTGGGTCATGCTATTCTCTGACCTGGGTCATGCTATTCTCTGACCTGGGTTATGCTATTCACTGACCTGGGTCATGCTATTCACTGACCTGGGTCATGCTATTCTCTGACCTGGGTCATGCTATTCTCTGACCTGGGTCATGCTATTCACTGACCTGGGTCATGCTATTCACTGACCTGGGTCATGCTATTCACTGACCTGGGTCATGCTATTCACTGACCTGGGTTATGTTATTCACTGACCTGGGTCATGCTATTCACTGACCTGGGTTATGCTATTCACTGACCTGGGTCATGCTATTCACTGACCTGGGTCATGCTATTCTCTGACCTGGGTCATGCTATTCACTGACCTGGGTCATGCTATTCTCTGACCTGGGTCATGCTATTCTCTGACCTGGGTCATGCTATTCTCTGACCTGGGTCATGCTATTCTCTGACCTGGGTCATGCTATTCACTGACCTGGGTCATGCTATTCACTGACCTGGGTCATGCTATTCACTGACCTGGGTCATGCTATTCACTGACCTGGGTTATGCTATTCACTGACCTGGGTTATGCTATTCACTGACCTGGGTCATGCTTTGTCTGACCTGGGTCATGCTATTCACTGACCTGGGTCATGCTATTCTCTGACCTGGGTCATGCTATTCACTGACCTGGGTCATGCTATTCACTGACCTGGGTTATGCTATTCACTGACCTGGGTCATGCTATTCACTGACCTGGGTCATGCTATTCACTGACCTGGGTCATGCTATTCACTGACCTGGGTCATGCTATTCACTGACCTGGGTCATGCTATTCACTGACCTGGGTCATGCTATTCACTGACCTGGGTCATGCTATTCACTGACCTGGGTCATGCTATTCACTGACCTGGGTCATGCTATTCTCTGACCTGGGTCATGTTATTCACTGACCTGGGCCATGCTATTCTCTGACCTGGGTCATGCTATTCTCTGACCTGGGTCATGCTATTCACTGACCTGGGTCATGCTATTCACTGACCTGGGTCATGCTATTCACTGACCTGGGTCATGCTATTCACTGACCTGGGTCATGCTATTCACTGACCTGGGTCATGCTATTCACTGACCTGGGTTATGCTATTCACTGACCTGGGTCATGCTATTCACTGACCTGGGTCATGCTATTCACTGACCTGGGTCATGCTATTCACTGACCTGGGTCATGCTATTCACTGACCTGGGTCATGCTATTCTCTGACCTGGGTCATGCTATTCACTGACCTGGGTCATGCTATTCACTGACCTGGGTCATGCTATTCACTGACCTGGGTCATGCTATTCACTGACCTGGGTCATGCTATTCACTGACCTGGGTCATGCTATTCACTGACCTGGGTCATGCTATTCACTGACCTGGGTCATGCTATTCACTGACCTGGGTCATGCTATTCACTGACCTGGGTCATGCTATTCACTGACCTGGGTCATGCTATTCTCTGACCTGGGTCATGCTATTCACTGACCTGGGTCATGCTATTCACTGACCTGGGTCATGCTATTCACTGACCTGGGTCATGCTATTCACTGACCTGGGTCATGCTATTCACTGACCTGGGTCATGCTATTCACTGACCTGGGTCATGCTATTCACTGACCTGGGTCATGCTATTCACTGACCTGGGTCATGCTATTCACTGACCTGGGTCATGCTATTCACTGACCTGGGTCATGCTATTCACTGACCTGGGTCATGCTATTCACTGACCTGGGTCATGCTATTCACTGACCTGGGTCATGCTATTCTCTGACCTGGGTCATGCTATTCACTGACCTGGGTCATGCTATTCACTGACCTGGGTCATGCTATTCACTGACCTGGGTCATGCTATTCACTGACCTGGGTCATGCTATTCACTGACCTGGGTCATGCTATTCACTGACCTGGGTCATGCTATTCACTGACCTGGGTCATGCTATTCACTGACCTGGGTCATGCTATTCACTGACCTGGGTCATGCTATTCACTGACCTGGGTTATGTTATTCACTGACCTGGGTCATGCTATTCACTGACCTGGGTCATGCTATTCACTGACCTGGGTCATGCTATTCACTGACCTGGGTCATGCTATTCACTGACCTGGGTCATGCTATTCACTGACCTGGGTTATGCTATTCACTGACCTGGGTCATGCTATTCTCTGACCTGGGTCATGATATTCTCTGACCTGGGTCATGTTATTCACTGACCTGGGCCATGATATTCTCTGACCTGGGTCATGTTATTTACTGACCTGGGCCATGATATTCTCTGACCTGGGTCATGCTATTCTCTGACCTGGGTCATGCTATTCTCTGACCTGGGTCATGCTATTCACTGACCTGGGTCATGCTATTCACTGACCTGGGTCATGCTATTCACTGACCTGGGTCATGCTATTCACTGACCTGGGTCATGCTATTCACTGACCTGGGTCATGCTATTCACTGACCTGGGTCATGCTATTCACTGACCTGGGTCATGCTATTCACTGACCTGGGTCATGCTATTCACTGACCTGGGTCATGCTATTCACTGACCTGGGTCATGCTATTCACTGACCTGGGTCATGCTATTCACTGACCTGGGTCATGCTATTCACTGACCTGGGTCATGCTATTCTCTGACCTGGGTCATGCTATTCACTGACCTGGGTCATGCTATTCACTGACCTGGGTCATGCTATTCTCTGACCTGGGTCATGCTATTCTCTGACCTGGGTCATGCTATTCTCTGACCTGGGTCATGCTATTCACTGACCTGGGTCATGCTATTCTCTGACCTGGGTCATGCTATTCTCTGACCTGGGTCATGCTATTCTCTGACCTGGGTCATGCTATTCTCTGACCTGGGTCATGTTATTCACTGACCTGGGCCATGATATTCTCTGACCTGGGTCATGCTATTCGCTGACATACTGTGTGTTGGTATCTCTAATTTAGCTCAGCAATTTGTACCAATGTCATTGTATATCTAATCCAGCTCAGTCTGCTGTACCTCAATGTGTCTGTATATCTAATCCAGCTCAGTCTGCTTGTAGCTCATTGTAAAATCCATATCTAATCCAGCTCAGCACTGCTCATACCTCTGAGTGTGACATGACAGTCATTGTAAATACCTCCATAGCAAAATCCAGCTCAGCCTGCTTCGTACCTCATTGTGTTTGTATATCTAATCCAGCTCAGCCTGCTCGCACCTCATTGTGTTTGTATATCTAATCCAGCTCAGCCTGCTCGCACCTCATTGTGTTTGTATATCTAATCCAGCTCAGCCTGCTCGTACCTCATTGTGTTTGTATATCTAATCCAGCTCAGCCTGCTCGTACCTCATTGTGTTTGTATATCTAATCCAGCTCAGCCTGCTCGTACCTCATTGTGTTTGTATATCTAATCCAGCTCAGCCTGCTCGTACCTCATTGTGTTTGTATATCTAATCCAGCTCAGCCTGCTCGTACCTCATTGTGTTTGTATATCTAATCCAGCTCAGCCTGCTCGCACCTCATTGTGTTTGTATATCTAATCCAGCTCAGCCTGCTCGTACCTCATTGTGTTTGTATATCTAATCCAGCTCAGCCTGCTCGCACCTCATTGTGTTTGTATATCTAATCCAGCTCAGCCTGCTCGCACCTCATTGTGTTTGTATATCTAATCCAGCTCAGCCTGCTCGTACCTCATTGTGTTTGTATATCTAATCCAGCTCAGCCTGCTCGCACCTCATTGTGTTTGTATATCTAATCCAGCTCAGCCTGCTCGTACCTCATTGTGTTTGTATATCTAATCCAGCTCAGCCTGCTCGTACCTCATTGTGTTTGTATATCTAATCCAGCTCAGCCTGCTCGCACCTCATTGTGTTTGTATATCTAATCCAGCTCAGCCTGCTCGCACCTCATTGTGTTTGTATATCTAATCCAGCTCAGCCTGCTCGTACCTCATTGTGTTTGTATATCTAATCCAGCTCAGCCTGCTCGCACCTCATTGTGTTTGTATATCTAATCCAGCTCAGCCTGCTCGTACCTCATTGTGTTTGTATATCTAATCCAGCTCAGCCTGCTCGTACCTCATTGTGTTTGTATATCTAATCCAGCTCAGCCTGCTCGCACCTCATTGTGTTTGTATATCTAATCCAGCTCAGCCTGCTCTGCACCTCATTGTGTTTGTATATCTAATCCAGCTCAGCCTGCTCGCACCTCATTGTGTTTGTATATCTAATCCAGCTCAGCCTGCTCGCACCTCATTGTGTTTGTATATCTAATCCAGCTCAGCCTGCTCGCACCTCATTGTGTTTGTATATCTAATCCAGCTCAGCCTGCTCGCACCTCATTGTGTTTGTATATCTAATCCAGCTCAGCCTGCTCGTACCTCATTGTGTTTGTATATCTAATCCAGCTCAGCCTGCTCGTACCTCATTGTGTTTGTATATCTAATCCAGCTCAGCCTGCTCGTACCTCATTGTGTTTGTATATCTAATCCAGCTCAGCCTGCTCGTACCTCATTGTGTTTGTATATCTAATCCAGCTCAGCCTGCTCGTACCTCATTGTGTTTGTATATCTAATCCAGCTCAGCCTGCTCGTACCTCATTGTGTTTGTGTATCTAATCCAGCTCAGCCTGCTCGTACCTCATTGTGTTTGTGTATCTAATCCAGCTCAGCCTGCTCGTACCTCATTGTGTTTGTGTATCTAATCCAGCTCAGCCTGCTCGTACCTCATTGTGTTTGTATATCTAATCCAGCTCAGCCTGCTCGTACCTCATTGTGTTTGTATATCTAATCCAGCTCAGCCTGCTTGTACCTCATTGTGTTTGTATATCTAATCCAGCTCAGCCTGCTCGTACCTCATTGTGTTTGTATATCTAATCCAGCTCAGCCTGCTCGTACCTCATTGTGTTTGTATATCTAATCCAGCTCAGCCTGCTCGTACCTCATTGTGTTTGTATATCTAATCCAGCTCAGCCTGCTCGTACCTCATTGTGTTTGTATATCTAATCCAGCTCAGCCTGCTCGTACCTCATTGTGTTTGTATATCTAATCCAGCTCAGCCTGCTCGTACCTCATTGTGTTTGTATATCTAATCCAGCTCAGCCTGCTTGTACCTCATTGTGTTTGTATATCTAATCCAGCTCAGCCTGCTCGCACCTCATTGTGTTTGTATATCTAATCCAGCTCAGCCTGCTCGCACCTCATTGTGTTTGTATATCTAATCCAGCTCAGCCTGCTCGCACCTCATTGTGTTTGTATATCTAATCCAGCTCAGCCTGCTCGCACCTCATTGTGTTTGTATATCTAATCCAGCTCAGCCTGCTCTGCACCTCATTGTGTTTGTATATCTAATCCAGCTCAGCCTGCTCGCACCTCATTGTGTTTGTGTATCTAATCCAGCTCAGCCTGCTCGCACCTCATTGTGTTTGTATATCTAATCCAGCTCAGCCTGCTCGCACCTCATTGTGTTTGTATATCTAATCCAGCTCAGCCTGCTCGTACCTCATTGTGTTTGTATATCTAATCCAGCTCAGCCTGCTCGTACCTCATTGTGTTTGTATATCTAATCCAGCTCAGCCTGCTCGTACCTCATTGTGTTTGTATATCTAATCCAGCTCAGCATGCTCGTACCTCATTGTGTTTGTATATCTAATCCAGCTCAGCCTGCTCGTACCTCATTGTGTTTGTATATCTAATCCAGCTCAGCCTGCTCGTACCTCATTGTGTTTGTGTATCTATTTCTTGCTGTCTCTCTATTGTGTTTATTATGTGGCAGCATTACCTTTCAATGGATTTTTTGCAGTTTTTGCACATGATGCAATTTACAGTGCAGTGTTCCTCTCTAATACCCAGCAGATAGAATCTAAAACACTGATAACATCATGTTGTTTGGATGCTCTGGTCATTACCGTCCCGAGACTAATAATGACAGTAATGCGCTCTCCACGCTGGGGTTATCATGACAGTTACCAGCCACACAGTGAGCCCAGAGTGCCTGAGGAGAGGTCCTTTCTGCAGACCTGTTTATCAGGGGCTGTCAATCTTACTGGTCTGCTGATTGTCTCTGCAATGCATTCCACAGTCTCCGGGCAACAGCAAGGAAAGAGGACTGGGCTGAGCTGTCGCGGGGGAGACGAGCACAACTGCTAAACTAGATCAATATATACCTCTAAAAACAAATCCAATCCAACCTCTGATCCTTACAGGCAGGGCGTTTAGTGGCTGTAATCCTGAGGCTGGTTGTGAACGTCCCCTTCAGCACAGACCACCGCCCCGCCACTTACAAACGTTCACCATGTGGTATTTTTGGCAGTTTTCCCATGCTTTTCCCATGCTTATATCATGCATTTACCATAGTTTATCCTGGTTTGCCATGTTTATTAATACCATACCTCTCTATTCTTTACAATGCATCCCTACACTTTACTGTGATTTCACTATGCTTTATTACACTCTGCTATGCTTTTACAGGCTCCATTCTAGGCAGGGCCTCCCTGTCATGGCTGACCCCCTGTCTGAGTGAGTCCTGGGTTACAGTATCACTCGGTTTTTCAGGAACTCTGAGAGGGGTCCTGGGGGAGAGTGAGGAGGGCGGGGCTGACCCCGTGTCTGAGTGAGTCCTGGGTTACACTATCACTCGGTTCTTCAGGAACTCTGAGAGGGGTTCTGGGGGAGAGTGAGGAGGGCGTGGCTGATCCCTGACCCATGCACATCATAGACTCATTTAAACAGCACTTCACTCTGAACAGCCAGTGAGAGAATTGCTTGGTCAGGTGGCTTTTGTGTCATTTTCAATATTTGATCTTTCAGTACACACAGGCCCTTGGTAACCCTCAGTTAAACAGAGAGCTTGCAGTTTAACTGAGTGTCAACAAGCATTAGTTACACAACAACTGCTTTATTCATGTACATGCCGGTATCATGCATGCACAAGCCTGCAAACTGGGGCACACTGTAAACAGCGACATGCACTACAAACTCAATAGACTGTTTCAGAATCATGAATGTGATTGTTCTCCCCGTGGGTCATGTCTGCCTGTCTGCCTGCCTGTCTGCCTGCCTGCCTGCCTGTCTGCCTGTCTGCCTGCCTGTCTGTCTGTCTGTTTGTCTGTCTGTTTGTCTGTCTCTCTGCTTGCATATCTGCCTGCCTGTTGGTCTGCCTGCCTGTGGTGTTATCTATCCCTCATAGTTTCCATTCGATCATGACAGCTAAAGCAGGTATCAACTGCCTTCATCAAGTGGCCCTGGAGCCGTACAAAGAGCGCTTTGTCAACCGGATTGTGGGGCTGAAAAATAAACAGCTAATAATTTCAGCAAGCTGAAGGCTTCACTCAACGGGGCTAGGGATAAAATGGCAGCAAATGAAGACATTTAAACTGAACACCTGTGGGAGAGAGGCTGCCAGCACACCCCGTGCACACAGTAACCCCTGAGGAGCCCTGAGTCACATTTAAACTGAACACCTGTGGGAGGGAGGCTGCCAGCACACCCCAGCCACACAGAAACCCCAGAGGAGCCCTGAGTCACATTTAAACTTAACATCCCGTGCACACAGAAACCCCAGAGGAGCCCTGAGTCACATTTAAACTGAACACCTGTGGGAGGGAGGCTGCCAGCACACCCCAGCCACACAGAAACCCCAGAGGAGCCCTGAGTCACATTTAAACTTAACATCCCGTGCACACAGTAACCCCAGAGGAGCCCTGAGTCACATTTAAACTTAACATCCCGTGCACACAGAAACCCCAGAGGAGCCCTGAGTCACATTCAGCTGCACTCTACACTCTGGCAGGCTGGTCGAAGCTGGAGTCGTGATCGTTAAATACACTGGAGTCGAGATCGTTAAATACACTGGAGTCGAGATCGTTAAATACACTGGAGTCGAGATCGTTAAATACACTGGAGTCGAGATCGTTAAATACACTGGAGTCGAGATCGTTAAATACACTGGAGTCGAGATCGTTAAATACACTGGAGTCGTGATCGTTAAATACACTGGAGTCGTGATTGTTAAATACACTGGAGTCAAAATCATTAAATACACTGGAGTCGTGATCGTTAAATACACTGGAGTCGTGATCGTTAAATACACTGGAGTCGTGATCGTTAAATACACTGGAGTCAAGATCATTAAATACACTGGAGTCGTGATCGTTAAATACACTGGAGTCGTGATCGTTAAATACACTGGAGTCGTGATCATTAAATACACTGGAGTCGAGATCGTTAAATACACTGGAGTCGTGATCGTTAAATACACTGGAGTCGAGATCATTAAATACACTGGAGTCTCTACAGTCCACTGTGTTAAAGTCCAATATTTGAGTTGCTGTACACACTATCTGCTGTGTGCATAACCAGAATGAAACCAGTATATGAGGCACCTTGCCATGGGTAGTACAGTACATGAGCACAGGCTACATTCATAAACACCAGTGCTATAATAAAGTAGACTTATTGGTGCGCTGCTATTGCTTGGACATGTGTCTGTGTGTGTTTGATATCCCTGCATGGACATGTGTCTGTGTGTGTTTGATATCATTGCTTGGTAAATTCATAGGTAACTTTGTTAAGTACAGTATTTCTTGTTAGGACCTGTATTTTATTATTGGTAACTCAATACAGAGAAATTTAGGCTAGTAAGGGTTAAGTGGAGCTGTAGCTGCAAAAAAAAAAAAAAATCACTCTCCCCAAAATCCCTCATCAATCATCAACTGTCCACATATGCTTTACACTGCTAGTGAAGCAAGGGAGAGGGGAGAAGGCGGGGACTGGGAGAGGGAGAGAGAGGGAGAAGGACAGACAGAGGCAGGTTTTACCAGGGATCCAGGCTTTCAGTTTTCTATTGGTCTGATTGTGCTTTAATGTATTATACAACACTTGAGTTTTATCAATCAATGCAGTGTGTATTGTATTACTCTATGATGGTAATGTATTTATCTGTGAATGAATTGAGATACTACCTCATCTTGTCCCCCCAGTATGGCCACAGTGCCTCTTTCTGAACCAGCTCGCACACTCACTGCACAGGCCAGTGTTCAAACAGCAGGACCTTCCCTGTCTGAATCAGCATGGCGAATGCCAGCTTTCTGTATGAATGGGAGCTAATTACAAGATCCAATCATTTGAGAGCCCCCACCCTTCAGGAACTGATGGCTTGATTTCCGAGCAGCGTGTGCAGTAATTACACTTGCACCACGCACCACTGACAAGCCAACAGAAACAAAATTATCTGTGGGTGTGTGTGTGTGGGTGTGTGTGTGTGTGTGTGTGTGTGTGTGTGTGTGTGTGGGTGTGTGTGTGTGTGTGTGTGTGTGTGTGTGTGTGTGTGTGTGTGTGTGTGTGTGTGTGTGTGTGTGTGTGTGTGTGTGTGTGTGTGTGTGTGTGTGTGTGTGTGTGTGTGTGTGTGTGTGTGTGTGTGTGTGTGTGTGTGTGTGTGTGTGTGGGTGTGTGTGTGTGTGTGTGGGTGTGTGTGTGTGTGGTGTGTGTGTGTGTGTGTGTGTGTGTGTGTGTGTGTGTGTGTGTGTGGTGTGTGTGTGTGTGTGTGTGTGTGTGTGTGTGGGTGTGTGTGTGTGTGGTGTGTGTGTGTGTGTGTGTGTGTGTGTGTGTGTGTGTGTGTGGGTGTGTGTGTGGGTGTGTGTGTGTGGTGTGTGTGTGTGTGTGTGTGTGTGTGTGTGTGTGTGTGTGTGGGTGTGTGTGTGTGGGGTGTGTGTGTGTGTGTGTGTGTGTGTGTGTGTGTGTGTGTGGGTGTGTGTGTGTGGGTGTGTGTGTGTGTGTGGGTGTGTGTGTGTGTGTGTGTGTGTGTGTGTGTGTGGGTGTGTGTGTGTGTGGGTGTGTGTGTGGGTGTGTGTGTGTGTGTGTGTGTGTGTGTGTGTGGGGTCTGTGTATGGTGTGTGTGTGTGGGGGTGTTGTGTGTAGGTCTGTGTGTGTGGTGCATTGTGTGGTGGTGAGGGGTCAGTGTGTGTGTGTGGGTGAATGCTTTTAAACATGAAGAATAAGGCTGCTTTACACCTCTCTAGATCTTGCACTATTGGTTGCTTTTTCCTCATTATTAGGTCTGTGTATAAATACATTACACAGGGGATAATGAATCAGGTGTGAGGTCTGGGAGATCCACCTCCTACTGAGAGGTAGCAGGAGGAACTAGGTCAGGATGTCATTGTCTTAGCAGGAACATGAAGAGCAGGAGGACAGGTCAGGTGTATGTCAAGCAGGACGGGCTGGGAGCAGGAGGGACAGGTCAGGTGTATGTCGAGCAGGACGGGGCGGGAGCAGGAGGGACAGGTCAGGTGTATGTCGAGCAGGACGGGGTGGGAGCAGGAGGGACAGGTCAGGTGTATGTCGAGCAGGACGGGGCGGGAGCAGGAGGGACAGGTCAGGTGTATGTCGAGCAGGACGGGGTGGGAGCAGGAGGGACAGGTCAGGTGTATGTCGAGCAGGACGGGGTGGGAGCAGGAGGGACAGGTCAGGTGTATGTCGAGCAGGACGGGGTGGGAGCAGGAGGGACAGGTCAGGTGTATGTCGAGCAGGACGAGGCGGGAGCAGGAGGGACAGGTCAGGTGTATTCCAGCCTGTAACTTATAGGTTTCCCTGCTTGTTTATTCAGTGCAGTAAGAGGTAGGTTTCCCTGCTTGTTTATTCAGTGCAGTAAGAGGAAGGTTTCCCTGCTTGTTTATTCAGTGCAGTAAGAGGTAGGTTTCCCTGCTTGTTTATTCAGTGCAGTAAGAGGTAGGTTTCCCTGCTTGTTTATTCAGTGCAGTAAGAGGAAGGTTTCCCTGCTTGTTTATTCAGTGCAGTAAGAGGTAGGTTTCCCTGCTTGTTTATTCAGTGCAGTAAGAGGTAGGTTTCCCTGCTTGTTTATTCAGTGCAGTAAGAGGTAGGTTTCCCTGCTTATTTATTCAGTGCAGTAAGAGGTAGATTTCCCTGCTTGTTTATTCAGTGCAGTAAGAGGAAGGTTTCCCTGCTTGTTTATTCAGTGCAGTAAGAGGTAGGTTTCCCTGCTTGTTTATTCAGTGCAGTTAGAGGTAGTTTTCCCTGCTTGTTTATTCAGTGCAGTAAGAGGTAGGCTGCCCTGCTTGTTTATTCAGTTCAGTAAGAGGTAGGTTTCAGTAAGAGGTCTGCTTGTTTGTTAAGAGTAATAAGAGGTGTTCTCACCGGCTCGGGGGGCCTGGGTCGTGTTCTGCAGGTACAGGCCGTTGCTGTAGAGGTGGAGGAGCTTCTCCAGTTCAGACAGAGTCTCATCAATCCCCCAGCGCAGCTCTCCTACACCAGAGACATGGGAAAGATACTGTTAGAGTGACAGGACAGGGTCCCGATATCAATACAGCTCAGCACGGACAGACAAGGAATTTAATCCACTCAGAACTGGGGATCTTAAACAATTAAACTCAGTATAGTGTAGAGAATGCAGTGCTTTAAAAGTATGTTATTGTATAGAAAACTCAGTAGGCTCTGAAAGCCAGCTTATTATTCCTACCATAGAGTACAGAAAACCTGGGATCAGAGGATCATGTAGTCCCTGAAATGAAAGGCTTTATTTTAGAAATGCGGTGTGGTCGGGGTAGCTCTCAGTGATTGTCTCAGATGGGAGGGGTGTGATATTCTCAGACAATAAGCCCCCTGTCTCTGCGCGCGCCCGTGAAGGAGAGATAGCATCACGCCACGTCTCTCTCCCACCGCGCTTCACGGCACATCGACAAATCACTTTCATGGGCTGCTGGGCCCCAGAAGAGCAGAGTTAAAATACTGTCTGACATACCATCTGCCTGATGAGCGCACAGATACCGCAGACTAACATGAAAAAAAGTAGAATTAAAAAGTGATGGCGTGTCTGCGCTGTGGAGTCCCAGGCAGACAGATGAGACAGACAGCGCTGGACTGCTGTAACCTAATCGCTCTGCACCCTGCCAGAGCCAGCAGCTTCAGTAGCCACCAGAGGACAGGGGTCAGGCCAGTGCACATCACAGGAGAGCTCGGTATCAATACAGAGGCGCACTCACTCCTGCTTTACTTGCACTGTTATGGTTCTTTTGCACTGCAGCTTAAATCAAACCATGTCAAACAGAACTAGACTGTGAAAAATAAATTATAATTAAATTGTCTGAAAAATGTACTTCTATTACACTAGGGCAGAGAATGCCAACCTACTGCAGATATGGACAGTGCATTACTGTGCCTTTAAAGGGAACATTTGTATAACAATGAGGGATGTGTCTTCTCACCTGTAGAGTTGACTATTCTGTCCAGTAGAGGTCTCAGGGCTGTAGGTGCGCTGTGCGGTAGCAGGTATGTGAAGAAGAACCTAGAAACCAGAGGCAGGAATCGCTGAGAATGTTGATTGTGATTTGAGTTACTTTATTAAACCAGGCAGCGAATGCTTTCAAAGAAATGTTTACAATTCCCATTATCTCATTCCAAAGCTGCAGGAGGAAAAGCAGATTGGACTGAGTTTTATAAAACACATCCCTTAGCTACCAGCTCCAAACAGAAAAGAAGTCATCTTTAACACAGCAGCAACAGCAGCAGCAGCAGCAGCAGCAGCAGGATGTCAATTCACAGCAACAACTTTCACCTGTGTCGGCACCGATCTGCAGTAACCACCTGACTAAGCAGCAGGCTTCACTGAATCTCTCTCTGCTCTCTCCCCACAGCCCTTGGATTTGTTGATGTATTTATTAATGAATAAACCCAGGTGTAGAACCCGTGGGGGAACATGTATCAAGATCGACGATGCAGCACTAAGTAGCGCTCCGCCACAGCACACATTTTACCCTGTCCCGAATGCATTAACTGGCCAAAAATTAATGAGGCACGGTAGCACAGGCTAACAGACCAATCTGAAGAATAGAGCCTCCCCTCCAAATGGGCTACCTCAATTGAACAATAGTGAGGTCATATGGAGAGGCAATGACCCGTGTTGACAAAGTATCTTGACTTTAAATTATATTATTATTATACAACGGATAAAACCAAATATACATAATGAAAAGGATATAATGAATCAAGTTTATTATATGACCAATACAAACAATTACACATAATGAAATATGGAGCTATAATTTCATCCTCAGGGAGATCAGAAAGGGTAATGCAGACCCGAAATTCTTCTCAGTACTCTCCCTCTGTTCCAGGGCTGTTCAGGAAGGTTAGGAGCCTGCACTCTCCGTTGTAAGAAATGCCCCTGAACATTCACGATATCACGAATTTCACTGAAATCATGTATTTGACTGCCTACCATGAGAAATATGCATTTTATTTTCCTCCCAGTATTTTCCATGACTCTTCACCTCCCCTGTTGATTTCATCATTTTATCAAGTAGAAGCCGCTCTACAGTAGCTGTACACGGTCCGGCTCAATTTGTCATGCAAGGTTGTTTTTAAAAAAATCTATTTTGTCTGCTTGTTGCTTTTTTTTTGCAGCTGACACAGCCCATTTTAAACGTCTTCTTTCCAGCAGAAGTTTAATACATTTTTAAAGATTGTTTCAGTAGCGAAACAAATAAATAAATAAAATGTCAGTTTCGTGACATTCCGTGAAATTTGTTGGTTTGTTTTATTGTCTCGGTGCTGTGGCCTTAAAGCCATCGCAAACGCTTGATACATGAGCACTTTGTTTACAGGCGGTCATGGTGAGACGGCTCTCCTCACCTGTAGGCGTTGTACAGGTTCCTCTTCTCATTGATGCTCTGGCAGAGACCCTGGCTGGAGCAGTGCAGGGTGAAGTTTCGGGCAGGGAACTCCATGAAGCAGTCTGCACTGGAGGAGCAGGGAGCCTCGTCAGCGCTGGCATCGTCCAGGTCCGTCACCTTCAGCTCCCCGTCCACGATGACAAACTGCCGGGGCCGGAAATCCAGCAGTGTGATCGAGCCCAGGGGGGAGTGTGCCAGGTAGTGCAGGAGACGAACCAGCGAGAGGCAGATCTGAGGAGGAGAGAGAGCAGTGACATCACTGAGAACCCTGTCACACTGGGAACAGAGCACAGCATACTGAGAACCCTGTCAAACTGGGAACAGAGCACAGCATACTGAGAACTCTGACACACTGGGAACAGAGCACAGCATACAGAGAACCCTGACACACTTGGAACAGAGCACAGCATACTGAGAACTCTGACACACTGGGAACAGAGCACAGCATACAGAGAACCCTGACACACTGGGAACAGAGCACAGCATACTGAGAACCCTGACACACTTGGAACAGAGCACAGCATACAGAGAACCCTGACACACTGGGAACAGAGCACAGCATACAGAGAACCCTGACACACTTGGAACAGAGCACAGCATACTGAGAACTCTGACACACTGGGAACAGAGCACAGCATACTGAGAACCCTGACACACTGGGAACAGAGCACAGCATACAGAGAACCCTGACACACTAGGAACAGAGCACAGCACACAGAGCATACTGAGAAGTTACGCAGGGTTTTAACACTGCAGTTTTGTTGACTATGTAGTGAATAATGTTCAATGTACATTGAATGTTTTATTTACTCAAACAAATCTGTTAGCTATCTAACCAATGGCACAATGATATATTTTTTTTATTTTTTTATTTCTTAGCAGACGCCCTTATCCAGGGTGACTTACAGCAGCAGTGTCCCCCACCTGGGATTGAATCCATGACTGACCCTGAGCAAGTCACTTAACCTCCTTGTGCTCCGTCTTTCGGGTGAGACGTAGTTGTAAGTGACTCTGCAGCTGATGCATAGTTCACACACCCTAGTCTCTGTAAGTCGCCTTGGATAAAGCGTCTGCTAAATAAACTAATAATAATAAAGTCTGGGGTGGGACTTTGACTTGTTAACGTATTGTTAACGGGCAGCAGTGTGAGTAGTGGGGCAGCAGTGTGAGTAGTGGGGCAGCAGTGTGGAGTAGTGGGGCAGCAGTGTGAGTAGTGGGGCAGCAGTGTGGAGTAGTGGGGCAGCAGTGTGGAGTAGTGGGGCAGCAGTGTGAGTAGTGGGGCAGCAGTGTGGAGTAGTGGGGCAGCAGTGTGGAGTAGTGGGGCAGCAGTGTGGAGTAGTGGGGCAGCAGTGTGAGTAGTGGGGCAGCAGTGTGGAGTAGTGGGGCAGCAGTGTGGAGTAGTGGGGCAGCAGTGTGAGTAGTGGGGTAGCAGTGTGGAGTAGTGGGGCAGCAGTGTGGAGTAGTGGGGCAGCAGTGTGGAGTAGTGGTTAAAGGCGTCTGCTAAATAAACAAATAAAAGTAATAATTTAACCACTGGACCACACAGCCTCCTATAGACTGCTAAATGTTTCCAGTCAGAAGTTGCCTCCCAGTCTTCAGCCTGATCCCCTGAGCTACACTAGCCCCTTTCTTCCCTGACATCATTGCCCTGGCCTCCCCCTCTCCTTTGTTCCTGTTTTGTGCTTTTCTAATTGGGCTTGGCCGCTGCTTGTTGGCGTGTGAATGGGTTGACCCCTCTTGAT
>CM060251.1:195000-297500 GCA_030684275.1 Acipenser oxyrinchus oxyrinchus | reverse complement strand
CACACACACACACACACACTGACACACACACACACTGACACACTGACACACACACACACACACACACACACACACACACACACACACACACACACACACACACACACACACACACACACACACACACACACACACACACACACACACACACACACTGACACACACACACACGCACACACACACACACACTCACACACTGCAATAGAACTGACCTGAATGTATGTGTGTGAGAGAGTGTGTCTGTGTGTGTGTGTGTGTGTGTCTGTGTGTGAGTGTGTGTGTGTGAGTGATTGAGTGTCTGTGTGTGTGTGCATGTTTGTGTGTGAGTGTGTGTGTGTGTGGTGTGTGCATGTGTGAGTGTCTGTGTGTGTGCATGTGTGTGAGTGTGTGTGTTTGTGCATGTTTGTGTGTGAGTGTCTGTGTGTGTGTGTGCATGTGTGTGTGCATGTTTGTATGTGAGTGTCTGTGTGTGCATGTGTGTGAGTGTGTGCATGTTTGTGTGTGAGTGTCTGTGTGTGTGTGTGCATGTGTGTGTGTGTGTGTGTGTGTGGTGTGTGCATGTGTGCATGTGTGTGTGCGTGTGTGTGTTTGTGTGTGTGTGCATGTTTGTGTGTGTTTGTGTGTGCGTGTGTGCATGTTTGTGTGAGTGTCTGTGTGTGAGTGTCTGTGTGTGTGCATGTTTGTGTGTGAGTGTCTGTGTGTGTGTGTGTGTGCATGTTTCTGTGTGAGTGTCTGTGTGTGTGTGTGTGTGTGTCTGTGTGTGTGTGTGTGTGTGTGTGTGTGTGTGTGTGTGTGTGTGTGTGTGTGTGTGTGTGTGTGTGTGTGTGTGTGTGTGTGTGTGTGTGTGTGTGCATGTGTGTGTGTTTCTATGAAAGCAGGTCCTGTTTGAGATGCTCATGAGTGATGCACTATCTCCCAGCAGCTCTACAACCTGTCAGCTGCCACCAAATCACAGGACGAAACTCCGACACTCTGAAACTCCGACACTCTGAAACTCCGACACTCTGAAACCCTGACACTCTGAAACTCCGACACTCTGAAACTCCGACACTCTGAAACCCTGACACTCTGAAACTCTGACACTCTGAAACCCTGACACTCTGAAACCCTGACACTCTGAAACTCCGACACTCTGAAACCCTGACACTCTGAAACTCCGACACTCTGAAACCCTGACACTCTGAAACTCCGACACTCTGAAACCCTGACACTCTGAAACCCTGACACTCTGAAACCCTGACACTCTGAAACCCTGACACTCTGAAACCCTGACACTCTGAAACCCTGACACTCTGAAACTCCGACACTCTGAAACTCCGACACTCTGAAACTCTGACACTCTGAAACTCTGACACTCTGAAACCCTGACACTCTGAAACTCTGACACTCTGAAACCCTGACACTCTGAAACTCCGACACTCTGAAACCCTGACACTCTGAAACCCTGACACTCTGAAACTCCGACACTCTGAAACTCTACACTCTGAAACCCTGACACTCTGAAACTCCGACACTCTGAAACCCTGACACTCTGAAACTCCGACACTCTGAAACCCTGACACTCTGAAACTCTGACACTCTGAAACCCTGACACTCTGAAACCCTGACACTCTGAAACTCCGACACTCTGAAACCCTGACACTCTGAAACTCCGACACTCTGAAACCCTGACACTCTGAAACCCCGACACTCTGAAACCCTGACACTCTGAAACCCTGACACTCTGAAACCCTGACACTCTGAAACCCTGACACTCTGAAACTCCGACACTCTGAAACCCTGACACTCTGAAACTCCGACACTCTGAAACCCTGACACTCTGAAACCCTGACACTCTGAAACCCTGACACTCTGAAACCCTGACACTCTGAAACCCTGACACTCTGAAACCCCGACACTCTGAAACCCTGACACTCTGAAACCCTGACACTCTGAAACCCTGACACTCTGAAACCCTGACACTATGAAACCCTGACACTCTGAAACTCCGACACTCTGAAACCCTGACACTCTGAAACCCTGACACTCTGAAACGCACACCCCCGCTATGAACAGATGTGTTCTTTCTGGTTAACCTTTCTTACAGTAACATTTCTTACAGTACAGTCATAAAATAAAATAACGAAATGTTGAGATATTTCACCTTGCCTTTATCAAGCATGTCTTGAGACATTAATATGTGCTGAATCATATTGTATTCACCAAAACGAAACCCAGTGATGAAGTGTATTAATGTAATCTGCAGCACAGAAACATTCAGCTGAAATCAGTCTGGAAACAGAGGCTTAGTGACACGTCACAGAAACATTCAGCTGAAATCAGTCTGGAAACAGAGGCTTAGTGACACGTCACAGAAACATTCAGATGAAATCAGTCTGGAAGCAGAGGCTCAGTGACACCTCACAGAAACATTCAGCTGAAATCAGTCTGGAAACAGAGGCTCAGTGACACCTCACAGAAACATTCATTTTTGAACATGAAAAATTATTGCAGTTAACTACATAAAATATGCTTCACACGGTAGCAGGTATATCTGTACCACTTTGCTGTTATTAAAGGGCCAAGCAACGTAGCTGCTGTCTGGGAAATGATTCTTACTATTTTATGTGTACTTATTTACTGCATTTACTCGTGTAAATGCAGAGCCAAGCAGTAAAGTAGGCTAATGTATGAAGATAAGAATGATTTTAGGAGATTTTATGCAACAGCAGGGTCTTTTCAAATAGCCAAAGGAGAGACTTTATGTCATTCCCTGTGTCCTGTATCAACTGACAGTTGCATTACTTCATAAGGCAGTCAATTCTATAAATATTCTCTGCGTTATAATACTGGTGAATTTCCATCAGAGCTGGGATTGCACATACCCTATGTGACATGGACGTCTTCTGATGGGGCTGCAGTGTGAATAGAAAGGGAACCCAACTCTGAGATGGATTTATTGTATATGTATATTAATGTATGAATAAAATATCATGAAGGTCTAAATTAAAAAAAAGTTACAAAAATGGCATTGTAACGCATTTATCGCAGATGGATGTGTAAATCAGCAACTATATAACTATATAATATTCTATATAGACTCAACATCTTTTATAAATATTGTATTCACTTATAAATCACCCTTAGATTAAACATGTCGCTGTTTTTGCTGTACACACATGCCCCAAAAAGTGCCCACTGCCCAGCCTTCATTATTCTAGAACAAGTGGATGGAAAATTTAAAAATCTCATACCAGACAAATACACGTAAATGCATATATATATATATATATATATATATATATATATATATATATATATATATATATGGGTTATAGCATAGCCATGATGTGGGTTTATAAATATATATATATATATATATATATATATATATATATATATATATATATATATATATATATATATATATATATATATATATATATATATATAAAACAATACGGAGCACCGACGACGCGCTTCTATTAAAATAAACCCCTCCTCTCAGGATCTCAGGACGGACCTACCGGCTTAAACCATTTCACTGGTGGAGTATTTTTTTTAAAATAAATTGTACCCCAAACCACGAAGAGCTCGTTTTCAGTCGGTTCCTGTATAAACAAGGACTATCCCGGTAATAAGTACCTTTTGGAAAGAGTTGCATCGCAGTTCATCGCTTTTGCTCATGTGTTTTCGTCTTGTTTTCCTGGGAGGAAGGCAATCTACCTGTTAATATACATTTTGAATCCAAAATCTACTGTATTTGTTGTCACCGACACCTTTGAGTAGGCTATAGAGCCCACTGTTACTTGATTGATTACTGTTCTGTTCACAGCCATCTTAAAATAACGTTATGTTTTGTTGGAATATAAAAAAATAGTACGTTTTTGACCGATTCAGATTTTGCTGCTTATGTATTTATTTTCGAAAGTTTGTGTTTGGTTGTGGTGCGTTTTTTTTTGTTGTTTTGGGGTCCACTTGACAGTGGAGCAGAGCCGTACAGATCACTGATGGCGCCATGTGCGAGATGTAATCAATTTCAGCTTTCTGAAACTACGTTGGATTGTTAGGGAACTTGCAAATAAATGACCTACCTGCTTCATACTGTCAGTTGGATGGGAAAATGTTTAATTGCATGTAAATCATTATATTATGTGAAGATTGGAGCTAAGTTTTAGGCTACCAATAATCAGTATAATTACAATGAATAGGTAGAAGATGCTAAACTGGAAAATGCTGCCAATCTCTCTGTTGTGTAGATTTTCTATGGAAGGTTCCCAGCCCAGAATAAAGAAAAGGAGACTCTCGCTCTCTAAACTAGGAGAGCTATCCTTGTCTCTTCTTGAGAAATATTATTTATGTGCAAGGCTATATTCGGTGCAAAACTGGATTTTTAAAAAATGTTAATATCGGATGTACCCACATGAAACCATTTGGAAAACTATCTGACTATTCACTCCTAACTAATAATAATAATAATAATAATAATAATAATAATAAATGCTATTTTACATACACTAAATGTCTGGGTTTTAAATATTTAGGATTAAACAACGATTATTTAAAACTGGAGGATATTCCGCCCACAAAATAATAAAAATAAAAAAAAAGCTTGATATCAACACTGCAGGACAGCTCTCAAAATGAAACACTGTCCTTTGACAGCACAGTCAGTGACAATACAATATAGCAAAGGAACTCTTTCAGTTCTTTCAAATAAGACAAGCCCTCAAAGTGACCGCAATACAGCCTACACACTAATAGGATACGCATGAAACTGCAGGGCGCAAATAAAAACATTATATGCAACACTCGTGCCCTTTTTACATACAATGTAGTACCCCAAGGCTCGTTTGCAATAAAAACATATAAAGACCATGGAGATATCTCAGATCACAGAAATAAGAAACAAGCAATAATGCATGCAATTAAAAAAAGAAAGGAAAAAGATTAAAATCAGACCAAATAGCGCGTCACAAATAAAAAATGAAGAGACCAAACGTATGCAAATAAAATAAAGAAGTCTTAGTAAAAACAGGTGTGTTGTGTCTTTGTAAACACCGATATGATACTAAACAACTTTCGCTTTGTATTATAAGCTTTCATAATTATCTCAGCAAATCGAGAGTGCCTCTTGTTTTTCATCGAGTTGTTGGATAGTGATTATTTCATCAGTTTTCGAAGGAAAAGAAAACAGGGTCATCTATTGTACTAATTTTGACTTAGTTTATTTTCGAGATGTTATAACTGAATGCAATCGCCCATTAAACCCAGTTGCCACGTCAATTTCAGTTGGTTACTGTTTAGCCAGAGAGCATACACACAGACACAGTACAAGGAAAATGCGTAGGGAACATTAAACATTAAAAGCACTGGTGAGAAATCAAACAGGCTATTTTCAATATAAATAACAATGAAGACAGAGTGTGAAAATTGCGTTTCACCCCGAGTCTAAAACTGGTTATAATTATTTTGGTCGCATTTTTCAAACAACGGTGCAAAACATAGTCTATTTGCCGATACGCTGCAGCCCTGAAGATGTTGTTTGCTACGCGGCTTCCGGAAAACCGCATGAGCGAAAACGTGGCCCCGCACAGTGATCAGTTTTTCAGATTGAAAAGTGTAGCCCGTTATCAGCAAGACATTGAGGGTCGGGTGGAAAAAATAGGGTCGGTCGGGTAACCCGAACCACACATGTTTTTTTTGTTTGTTTGTTTTTTGCCTAAAGCGTTTTATTTCTTTCGTCGTGTTACTTTGGTTTTGAAACGTTATGGCACATGTTTTACTTGTTTTACTTATTATTCGTCAGCCAATCGGCGCTCCCCTCAGGTCAAGACCGCTCACACCCCTGGTACATATATATAGTATATATATATATATATATATATATATATATATATATATATAAAATAAATATACTAGACCTGAAAATATAGGCTGCTGCTTACTTTATTTTATTTTACAAGGCTGGTTTAAATGTTTCACAAATTAGTTGCACAATTTAAAAAAAAATCAGCCTCTAGGCTTCTATAACAGTCGTGTATTCCTGTATGCGTTTAAAACAATGTGATGTGCTGAATTAGACTGCTTTAATAAAGTCGCACAGTATAAACAAGTTGTTCATCTCGTGTCGCAGCTCAAACGAAGCTGAATTCATCGTGTTGTCTATACGATCACTCCCCTTATTCAAGCGCACGGGCCCTGTCACTTCACATTCACGCTGCAGTCTGATGATGATACATCGCTTTGCTTGGGACAGTTTCACAGAATTACAGCAAATGGAAGCATAACAAATAGGCTCGGCGGTAGTCCTTTCCTGCGCAAGCTGTCTTTGGTGTCTATTGTTATGTGTGATTTACCTGATATTTCTGAACATTAACAGCGTCATTCCCAAAACTTTTCTGTTCAAGTGCAATAATAATAATAATAATAATAATAATAATAATAATAATAATAATAATAATAATAATAATAATAAAAACAAAATTACAAAGATATTACCTTACTTAAGGTTAAGTTTATAAATGCTAAAAGGAACTTCACTGAATGTTTAAATGTCTTCAGATTGTGAATATATATATATATATATATATATATATATATATATATATATATATATATATATATATATATATATACTTTAGTTAAAACGTTAATGACAGACACATACTACTAATATAATAATATTTGTTTTGTCTGGACGTTTGTTTAGAAGCAGGAACGCACACTCTGCCTGTAAGTCCCTTCACTTTCAGCTTCACCTCTTGAAGATGTCAAAACTGCCTTTCTCAAACTGGAAAACCACACCAACTGCTCAACGTTATAACGTTACAAAACGTGTTCATCAATCTCTGCTTATATTATTATTATTATTATTATTATTATTATTATTATTATTATTATTATTATTATTATTATTGTTTCTGAATTCAGAAATGCGTCTGATCAAATGAAGAAAGCGGTGCTTTGTGTTTTAATTGCTTTACCAATACAATAAATAAAATAAATAAAGTCGGTCAGGATTTCGGAAGTGTTTTCCGTGTTGTTTACGGGAGGTGACTATGATTTCCCCAAGGACCAGATCACTATATAACTTATCTAAAGTAAATAAAGGCGACGCAGCAGAGAAGCGCCCCAGCTCTTGCCCGGGGCTCCGCGGTCCCGCCTGCCGACTCGAGTTGCAGGGAAGAGAGGCTTTACTGAATTATACAGGCGAGCCACCAACATGCTTCCCAATTCAATATGAATAAACCTAATGCAACGGATTACAAAGACGTTTCAGTATCTACCTACTTTACAACACTTTGTAACACTTGTGTTTTCCGTGCATTCTCAAACAGGTATTATTATAAACACTATGGAGTATTTGCAAAAGATTGATGTTTCATTTGTATTTATTTGTTCACAGCGTGTAACTGCTTGAGTATCACACACAGACAAACATAAACCACACACAGGCCTATTCCATTCTATCTTTATTAATAATGGATTTCAGGAGACTTGTGTGGTCTTGTCGGAGGTGGGTAACACGTCCAGGTCACAATACCACTATAGAGATATGAAACGAGAGCGAGATTTCTCGTGTAGTTCCACTGCAATCCACGAACTGCTCCTTCGAAAGTATGATTATGGAAGAAAACACGTGGCCTATTTTGCATGAGACTTCTTCATTCAAGCATGGGAGATTTGTTTTCTGTTTGTCATAAATATTAAAAAGAAAATAAATGCATAGGGGAAAAACACCTTGTGCTCGAATCGTAGATCTGGCTGGATAAGAGAGAGAGGTTTACTCACACAAAGACCGGCGCCTCTTTTGTGCTTTTATTTTAACAACACAGTCTCCCGAAGCAGCACCGACGAAGGAACCTATAGGACTCCACAGGTGGTACCTGTCAGTGAAGACATTACTGGAAATTGCGCTGTATGCACTATCTCGGTAATAGTCCATTTAAAACCAGTTCCTGGACTGATCACCACATAATCCTGTAATAACCAACGATGTCACTGATGTTTAAACTAATTTAATTAAATCAATGTCTGTTTATAATAAAGAACAGACACAGCCTAATGGACCAGCCGTATAAGACCTGCGGCAATTGAATACAGACTAACAATGCTTTCCATTAAACAACATGACGTTGTTGGGGCTGAAATATGTCTCCCGTCATAAAGCATTAAATCAGAGACCCGTACAGGGGAAATGAAAATGCTGCTGCAAAACATAAAACCAGCCGCGCGACCTGTTCTATTACCTTTAAAATGTGTGGATGCTGCAGTCGCTGAAGAAGTGTCATCTCCTTCACAATCTTGTAGGACGCCAGTCTGTAGCAGTCTTCGGGCGAGGCGTACTTCTTGACACAGTTCTCCATGTCGTGCCCACCGAAATCCACTGATTTTAAAGCCACGGAGAAGGTTTGGTTGATAGTCGCCTTGTACACCGCCTTGGTGTAGCCTGAGCCCAGGTACTGCACGTTCGTTACATTGTCTATATCGCTGCAGCCCATCATCGACGGATTGTGCATATTTCTATTCAGGTTTATATCAAAGTCGAGCTTTGCTTTGGCGGGTAGGGGTGAGAAGGGGGATCCGTGGTTAAAATCCACGGGTCTGCTGTTCATCATCTCCGCTGCTTTGAGTTGCTCCGACGAGCCGCGCTGGGCAAGGTCCATTAGCCTTCTTCTCTCCAGCGGGCGAAGCGGGTTCCCTGCCTCTGACCAGGGGGCTCGGTGCTGGCGGTATCGGACCACCTCATCGTACCTCTCGTGGATCTGCCGCGCCAGGTCTGGGTGGCTGCGGTGGGGCTCTGAGCTCACAGAGTCCCTGTGAACGCGCCTCTCCGCGGCTCGCGGCTGCAGATGGTCTGCGTGCTCTTCCTCCTGGTCGGAGCGATGCACTCGGTTGCTCTGGTGGTGTTCAAACCCGGGGATGAACAACAGATTCATCAAAGTGCCCAGAAAAAAGGAAAAGCAAAATCCAGCTGCTACTGCGATCTTTCTCCGCTTCATGCTTCTTCTTCTTTCTTTCCCTCCGTCTGCTCCGTTTTTTAACAGCACCCTATGTGCTGAGTTGGGGGAACCTGTTGTGCAATCAAAGGCTGGTTTTATTCTGTTGTACAGTAATATAATAAACGCGAGGCTGCTGATAAAGCAGAGTGCGCCCGGCTCGTCTTCACATTGTATTTGTGTATGTCAAAGAGCCACGCAGCTCTAGGGTCCACCCCATATAAGGCTCACCATCATGACACTTGCCCCCCGATCGCTAGTTGCACTGACTGCGCTACAGAGAAAGCACTTCAGCCAGAACACAGCCTTCCACAAGAAAGCCCTCGAGCAACTGATCAGTGTGACGTCACCCGAGTCACAGCCTCAAGCCCCAGACCCCAGCTCCAGGAGGACATGGGCGATGTAGTTTTTATGACGTCTCTGCCTCACGACTGAAGGGGGAGGGGTTGGCTGAAGAAATACAAGTCCCGTGGTCCAAAGCGAAGTTCCAGCAGAGGCAGGCACCCGGGCTCTCGCCAGTCAGCACAGAGAGCGGGTGTGGTTTTCTAGGCTGGGGCTGGCATCGGTACAAGAGTTCTGTTACTTCAAGTGTATAAAGCAGAGTTTCTCTGTTCCTCTACATTGCTAAGTGCGTGCGTTTTGTTTTTCAGTAGGTTATATGATTATATCCGTGACATAGCACATGCGTGTTACCTTTGTTTTAAAATAACAAACAAGTACAGTAGTCTGTTAGTTTATTATTATTATTATTATTATTATTATTATTATTATTATTATTATTATTATTATTATTATTTGTAATTTTGGTGTATCGCACAACCTCTCTGCTGACACAGTATCCAAAATCCATTTACAACCCCATTACTACACGAATCACACAGGCGCATCGCACAAGCGTAGCATCCACTGCGGTCGAATAGCCTCATTTCAGTGATCGCCTTCCCTTTATTTTCGATGGTTTTTATTAGCAGACCCATTATTTTGCATATTAAAATCGTTCTCATAAATGGAGATTGCTTTGTAAACACACTGCCCATAAATTACTGCTACGCAAACGTTTAATAAGTTAGTTTCTTTCTTTCTTCTTTATTTGTATTAATACATTATAAAAATAATTATTCGTCTCAACAAATACTCATCCTGTTAAAAAAAATATCTAGAGAAATTTTGTAGAACAATTTGATACATTATTGGAATACTTTTTGTACTGTGCAAAATGATTTTGTTAATGTTAAGATCAAACCAAACTGTACCGCGAGCTCTGCCTTTCCTGATACATAAACAAAAAGCATGAATTCACGATCCACATAATCATTCACATAAATACAACTCGTAGGTTTGCAAAGCAATGTAAAATGCAATGTGCTCACGTGGTTTTTTTTTTTAATAATGCCTGAAGCCTGTGCATTACGTGTGGAAAACAAAAGGGTTGCTTTGGAAGCAAACTGTTGCCTCGTTAGAAATACAACTTGCAATGTTAACTTAACGGATTCTGCAACATGGGGCTGTTTCTGGGTTTGTTCACAATAACAAACAAGCAAACAAAAAGCGCAATCTTTGAGCTGGAGCAACAAGTTATCGTGCAGGCTCAGGAAACATGCCCGCTCGTTTTATTACACGGCATGTATCATGACGGCTGTCAAGGCTGAAGACCTCGCTCCAGCCCCTCAGCGTGAGGATCCGCGGACAACGGCCCCTGCGTGGGGGAGCCCCATGCCTGCTGAATGAATTGCAGGTCTGAGTGCCAATGACACGGTTATCCATCAAACCCACATTACAGCGCCGTTAGCAACTCATTAACAAATACAATCAGCCTGAAAACTGCGCAAACAAAGCGGGGACAGCGGGGCAAAGCAATGAAAAGCGCTGGGGAGCGGGGGGAGGCTGCGATACAGCAGGGGAGTTCATAATGGCACACACAACACCAGCTAAGTAGGGATCATTAAAGCGCCGAGTAATTTAGCGTAATAAACATTACACTGTAGAAGTCAAAGGCAGGGGCTGCTTGGGGACAGTAATTAGAGGGGAGTCCGTGCGCAGGCCTATTAATAGCACCCCCCCCCCAAACACAACTGATCCACCACAGACAACAGGTAATAAAGCAATTTTAAAACAAATGCACATATGGTTCTCTATTAGAAGTAGAAGTAGTATTTTAGAGTATGTTGTATATTTTTACATTTAAAAGTGAGCCTTAATGGGCCATACTAGAGTATTAAATGAACTCTTATTAATGACGTCATGGTCTCGCTTATGGATCTTGGGCAGTATAAAGTGCATTTACAGAAAGCCTAATGTGCAGAGTGCGGTAGCGTGCACGCAGCCTTCACAGTGGGAGGGAAAGTGGAAAAATATCCTTTACTTTACATGCAAAATTCCGAACTAAAGCAAGTCGTTAGCAATCTGTAGTTGTCAAAATGCTATCAATAAATAATATATACAAGACGCAATGGCGTCTTTAACACTTAATACAGACCTAACTGGTCACTAAACACCGGCTGCAGGACAGGCCGCGGAGATCCAGCACATTGTTTTCATACTTGGCACAGCGCGGTCTCTTTGCGGGATAGTTTATTGCCACTGAAAGGCTCCAGTCAGCATGAATTCTGAGTAAGTGCAGAGAGGCTTCTAAAGGCAATTCTGCGAGACAAGACACAAGTGCCACCTTCTGGTCAACAGCGCATCGACATTAGCAGAGAGGTCAGTTTTACAAACCATTCCCATTTATAAAGCGTACTATTCCCATTAATCAGTAGAGTTAATATCCACAGGGAGCGTATCAGTTTATTAGGTTTGTATAACGCTAATGAGTTATCATTGCAATGCAAATCACCAAGCGCATTCGGTCGGGTCGTCATCACGGGCCTGTGTGATGCAAAGAGACTACTTTGCATTACAGTGCGTGCATCAGATAATGAGCGCATGACGGGGCATCGTTTGTATGCATATTGTAATGATCGTTGTGATTGATAAAGAGTCGCTTTGTGTACTGGATATATTGTAGCTTTAAATAAAGTTGCTTATTGTTAAACCCGAATAAGACTGAGGACTCAACTGTGCCTCATGCCGCAAGCACAGTTTGGCCTCGTGTGCTGCCCAGGATTTTTAATAATAACTAGAGCCCCCAATTAGCGTCTTTTCTTTCTTCCTATTTTTTCAATATCGTTTTTTTTTTCAAAAGGAGAACAAATGCACAAAAATACAAAAAAAAAAATCACGTAAAGAGAAAAGAGAAATTAAATGAAAGAAAAACGAATGATCAGCGACTTCCTGTTTAGATGAATATATGCATTAACTGTGCGTGGGAAGCTCTTGTGCTTTGAACTGAACTGAAAACGAGCAGCACGTGATAGAGTTACTGGACAATGCACCTCTGGATTCATGTTTATGTTCTAATATCTAATGTTCTAATATCTAGTATATATATATATATATATATATATATATATATATATATATATATATATATATATATATATATATATATATATATATATATATATTCTAATATCTAATGTTCTAATATCTAGTATATATATATATATATATATATATATATATATATATATATATATATATATATATATATATATATATATATATGGGTTTAACTATTTTACTGAATACAATTGTGTTTTCTCCATTATTATAATACATCCTAATCAACATAAAAAAAACCATAATTAAAAAATAATTAAAAATAACAATGACTATTAAGTTCGCGGGGACGGTCTGTGTGCTCGCTGTGTTGTGATTATTTCAAGCCTATTGCCTCCTAAAAATTCCATTACACTGAATTGCGAGCTGAGCCCGGCCAGTCAGTGAATCCCTGTCCAAATCTAATACGATCTCCACTAAGTGTTCACAGCCCCGTGTATCTGGCTAGCCCTGGGTACTGAATACCCTAAACATTACTGCCACTGGTTACACGTTACAGGAGCTCCAATTCATGTATTACACGCTGAAACCGAAATAAATAAACTGGATTGGAATGGGTTTAGCCGGTCCCCGCCCTGCCCACACAAGCAGCTGGTTCCAGTGAATCTTTGTAGGCGAACTCGAATTCCTAACCTCACTGTGCGCATGCAATCGCAGATTTTACTGCTGACTGTGGAGATTATTGCGGGTTACCTGACAGTTTAATCTCAACACCGGCGCAGATTGCACGGCTAGTCAATGAATACATTAATAACGAGTGAATTTAGAGTTGTACCGACAGGGTAAGTACAAGTGCAGGGGTTTACACATAGACCTATCAGCTTAATGTATTTTAAAAAAAACAAATAATCTCAAATTCGCAAATACATCTCTCCCTTTATATGATAAAAATAATAATAAATAAATACAAATCTGGCGATTTAACAGGAGGGTAAAAAACAATTGTGGACAAAAACGAAAATAAAAAAATGCAAATAACTGCAAATAAAAACATAAATGTGTATGAAATAAAAGATAAATAGTTTAATAAACACATTTTTTATTTTAAATGTTGGTGAATATAAGATGCATAATAATAATAATAATAATAATAATAATAATAATAATAATAATAATAATCAACATTACAGTGTAAAAAATACTAAAACATGCTTGAAATATGTCGCATAAGATCTGTGTTTAACTGTGAAACATTTGATTTGCGGTGTAAGGTGTTGCCTCTATAATTAAAACAGGTTTAGTTTCTTTGGCGTATTAGCTCTACCCAGGACCGGGGTGTAACCCTATACCCGGAGACCCTGCATGCGGGGCAGCGGCAATGGGACTCGTGTGGTGCCCGTCTGTTTAAACTAAATGCCCATTTGCATTGGAATCATATCGGCCTGGAGAGCATGGCTGCCGGAATCACCAGACTTTACAAAAGCAAATAGACATTAAGCCGCGTCAGTGAGCCTCGTTTTCTGGGAGATTTTATCTGACAGTGGAGCACACACTACCTGTTAGGCGAGGCTAATTGAATCCGCTGGTTTATTTAGACTGAAGTTTTACACCACAATCCTTACCTGCGGGAGCTTTTAATGCTAACCGGGCCGCGGGGATGGACAGCGGGATTATCAGGGTGTATACGCGTTTACCACCCCGCTGTGAAAAGCAAAGCCCACATTTGTCAGGCAAATCCATTGTATTTACTGCGACGGATTAAAGTCAGTTACGGTTTTGCGACATTGTTTAAATGGAAACGTTTCCTGACTGTAAAGGTCCATTGCCATTTAATGATCCTTTTAATGATCCTCCTTCATTTTAATGAAGGAGCTGTTCATAAAACCGCCCTCACAAAGAGTTTCACTGCAGAAACTTTTTCAGTGCTACTATTCAGTGTAGGCTAGCTACCCATTGCAGCATGATGTAATGCTATCACAATCCCCTTCGCAGTTTAGCAGCAGTAGCCTATAGAAGTACATTACTGAGACTCCACAAAGTATTTCCTTTAGCTTGACCAGCAGATTTCCAAACTTCAGAACCGGGACATGTATTTATTGAGGGACAGTATTGGAAACAAACACTTTTAAATCCGAATTAAGCATTTGGGAAGGCGGTTGAGATCTAATCTGTTCTGGCCAGGTTAGAGAACTGACAATTGAAATGTGACTGAGGCACCCGTGAATACAGGATTGGTTTCGGTTTTGTTTTTCTGTGCATCCTCTATTTGGGGCTGTGTTTCAAGATAATGCTAGTCGTTGGCATTGGAAACTTATCGGCACCTCGGTAGAACAGATGAAGACTGGCTGTAAGAGATCGATTTGCAGACACCGTGGAAGCAGGGCGGGCTGTGGCGCTGTCTGTGTCTGCGGACATGCATTTTATTAGTATTGTGAATATACGTCTTTCATTTATATCTTGAGAAGCCCTCACCCAATTGACATGGACACACCCTCGTGCAAGTTCTTGAATTCTAGCTTCTGAATGTTTGCAGTTTGAATTCAGCAGGTAATGGTCTATTTAACAGCGGATCCAATATTATACATCAAGAATAACTTGTTAATGAAGATGAATATCAGCACAGCCCCTCTCCCCTTTCCCAGCTGCCATGCCTTTGAAAAGGAGCAGGACTTTCTTTCATCCTCGGTGCAGACAGCCCAGCCCCTGTGCGACTCAGACAGCTTGCAGATCAAACCAGGGAAATGAAAGCCATGCTGGCCTGAAGAACACTATTGAGAATGTGTCTGTGGTTTGACTGCGGGAATCCCTGTATAGCTGTAGAAACTCAAAGCTTTTCCTTGACAGGTGAGATTAACAAAGAAAGGCAGATCTGTGAATGAAACGCAGAGCAGCACAGCTCCTGATGAAGATTGCACAGAAACAAGGACACTGAACAGTGAGATTAACAAAGAAAGGCAGATCTGAATGAAACGCAGAGCAGCACAGCTCCTGATGAAGATTGCACAGACACCAGGACATGAACAGCGAGATTAACAAAGAAAGGCAGATCTGTGAATGAAACGCAGAGCAGCACAGCTCCTGATGAAGATTGCACAGAAACAAGGACACTGAACAGTGAGATTAACAAAGAAAGGCAGATCTGTGAATGAAACGCAGAGCAGCACAGCTGCTGATGAAGATTGCATGGACACCAGGACACTGAACAGTGAGATTAACAAAGAAAGGCAGATCTGAATGAAACGCAGAGCAGCACAGCTGCTGATGAAGATTGCACAGAAACAAGGACACTGAACAGTGAGATTAACAAAGAAAGGCAGATCTGTGAATGAAACGCAGAGCAGCACAGCTGCTGATGAAGATTGCATGGACACCAGGACACTGAACAGTGAGATTAACAAAGAAAGGCAGATCTGAATAAAACGCAGAGCAGCACAGCTGCTGATGAAGATTGCATGGACACCAGGACACTGAACAGTGAGATTAACAAAGAAAGGCAGATCTGAATGAAACGCAGAGCAGCACAGCTCCTGATGAAGATTGCACAGAAACAAGGACACTGAACAGTGAGATTAACAAAGAAAGGCAGATCTGAATGAAACGCAGAGCAGCACAGCTCCTGATGAAGATTGCACAGACACCAGGACACTGAACAGTGAGATTAACAAAGAAAGGCAGATCTGAATGAAACGCAGAGCAGCACAGCTGCTGATGAAGATTGCACAGAAACAAGGACACTGAACAGTGAGATTAACAAAGAAAGGCAGATCTGAATGAAACGCAGAGCAGCACAGCTCCTGATGAAGATTGCACAGAAACAAGGACACTGAACAGTGAGATTAACAAAGAAAGGCAGATCTGTGAATGAAACGCAGAGCAGCACAGCTCCTGATGAAGTTTGCACAGAAACAAGGACACTGAACAGTGAGATTAACAAAGAAAGGCAGATCTGAATGAAACGCAGAGCAGCACAGCTCCTGATGAAGATTGCACAGACACCAGGACACTGAACAGTGAGATTAACAAAGAAAGGCAGATCTGAATGAAACGCAGAGCAGCACAGCTGCTGATGAAGATTGCACAGACACCAAGACACTGAACAGTGAGATTAACAAAGAAAGGCAGATCTGAATGAAACGCAGAGCAGCACAGCTGCTGATGAAGATTGCACAGAAACAAGGACACTGAACAGTGAGATTAACAAAGAAAGGCAGATCTGAATGAAACGCAGAGCAGCACAGCTCCTGATGAAGATTGCACAGAAACAAGGACACTGAACAGTGAGATTAACAAAGAAAGGCAGATCTGTGAATGAAACGCAGAGCAGCACAGCTCCTGATGAAGTTTGCACAGACACCAGGACACTGAACAGTGAGATTAACAAAGAAAGGCAGACTTGAATGAAACACAGAGCAGCACAGCTCCTGACGAATGATGGCATCCTATTGCATTCTGCTCGTGAAACACAAAGCATTGGAATAAGAAAACCCCAGATTTATTTATTTATTTATTGCAATTACAGTATATAGCACTTTTTATACAAAAGTATCGCAAAGCACTGTACAGTACAGAGTAGAAAAAAAGAACAAACCACAATACATTTGTATAGCATGTCACAGATACAACTGCCACAGTCAGACTATTTAAATAATAGATTTCAATAACAGTATACACATAATAATACAAAAGCAACAATTTTAAAGTTACATTAAAACCCACTAAGATAAGACAGCCATTTTATAAATGTATGCGTTTTAGTCTTTTAAACTGTAACAGTCCCAGCCTCCCTGACAAACGAAGACAGAGCATTCCATAATTTAGGAGCTCTACAAGAAAAAGCCCTCCCATGACCCCAAATCCCAAATATTTTTCCAAAGTCGAAGCCCATCCTGTATTAAACACTGATGTTCTGGGGCAAGTGGTAACACTAACCGTAACCCTCCCCCACACACATACCCTCCCTCCCTCCCCCACACACACATACCCCTCCCTCCCCCTCCCCCACACACATACCCCTCCCTCCCCCTCCCCACACACACATACCCCCTCCCCCTCCCCCACACACACATACCCCTCCCCTCCCCCACACACATACCCCTCCCCTCCCCCCACACACACATACCCTCCCCTCCCCCCCCACACACACATACCCTCCCTCCCCTCCCCCACACACACATACCCCCTCCCCCGATCATCAACCCTGAGTTAAGCCACCTTGACGCCCCCCCCCCCTATTTCCCTGCCTCGTCGGGCCAATGAAAGCAGCTCCTGATTATGAACAGTTGATTATGAAACGGCTCATGCCGATTGGAAGATGGAAGAAATCATTGGCAGCCACCGCAACTCAGTCACACCCGGCGAGTTTATGCCTCAAACTTCAGCGTCAATGTGACCTTCAGACAAGGCAGGCAGAACAACTTGAATCAGGTGCTTTACTGCCAGCCATTAGCAATGCCAAACTTAATGGAACGATGCCTCTCTCTGCTGCATGTGTGTGTGTGTCTGTATCTGTATGTGTGTGTGTGTGAGTGTGAGTGTGTATGTGTGTCTGCGTGTGTGTGTCTGTGTGTGTCTGAGTGTCTGTGTGTCTGCTTGCCTGTGAGTGTGTATGTGTGTGTGTTTGTCTTTGTGTGTGTGTGTGTGTGTGTGTGTGTCTGTATGTGTATGTGTATGTGTGTGTCTGAGTGTGTGTGCATTTCTATCAACACTCAGACTCAGTGTCGAAATTACAATCATGAGACTGAAAGTGCATGAAGGAAACTGAGGAGAATTTCCCATGTTTGACTACAAGATAAGAGTGTCAAGACAAGGCATCTTGTTTGCAAGGTCGTTACCTGCAGAGAACAAAACCTGGAGAAACACGAGCTTCACATGACCTTTAACCCTGCTAGCACTCAGAGAACTTCCACTGAGTATTCAATGGGCTGGGATCATTTCACGACATCAACATCTACAAATAGCTATTTCAAGAGATTTCACAAACAATTTATTAAAGCAGAAAAAAAACTAGCATTGCATATTTTGTTTTTTTACATCCACCTTTTAAAGACTTTATATTTTCACCAACAGTGAGGACATTTTAAAGAAATCGTGCAGCTCTATGCAGTCCAATCATTGACCAGAAGCAAACTGAACTGGCTGCCAGGTTTCTAAATGCAGTGTAACAGCTAGTGCCTCAAAAAGGCAAATGCTTGCTGTATTTACTTTTAACTGATACAAAATATGTATATTTACAGCATTCTTTCAGAAATAGAAATTTTCACAGGGAATGACAAATTACACAGAAAACGTGAAATCTGAGAACCGTGAAAAAAAAATCCAGCCTTAAGTATTCACTCCAGTTCAGTGTGTGCAGGTGACAGACTCAAACAGCCAGCAGTGTACCAGTATGAGATTTACTGCCTTAATAATGAGATTGGAAAGAGACTGAGCGGCCAGCACACACCCTGCAATGGTTCTTATTTATAATCTCCAGTGCCCGAGGACAAAGTCCTAAAACACTTATGATACCAGGATAAGGATTACTTTGACATGCTAACCAGAAAAACAAAAAGTGCTTTTCCGTGCATGACAGCGAATCCTTTTAGAAGAGCAGGGCTCGGAAGTAATGGAGTAGTACTATGGATCACAAATAGAAATGTGTGTGATAGTACTGTGGATCACAAATAGAAATGTGTGTGAATAATACTATGGATCACAAATAGAAATGTGTGTGATAGTACTGTGGATCACAAATAGAAATGTGTGTGAATAATACTATGGATCACAAATAGAAATGTGTGTGATAGTACTGTGGATCACAAATAGAAATGTGTGTGAATAATACTATGGATCACAAATAGAAATGTGTGTGATAGTACTGTGGATCACAAATAGAAATGTGTGTGAATAATACTATGGATCACAAATAGAAATGTGTGTGATAGTACTGTGGATCACAAATAGAAATGTGTGTGATTAATACTATGGATCACAAATAGAAATGTGTGTGATAGTACTGTGGATCACAAATAGAAATGTGTGTGATAGTACTGTGGATCACAAATAGAAATGTGTGTGAATAATACTATGGATCACAAATAGAAATGTGTGTGATAGTACTGTGGATCACAAATAGAAATGTGTGTGATAGTACTGTGGATCACAAATAGAAATGTGTGTGAATAATACTATGGATCACAAATAGAAATGTGTGTGATAGTACTGTGGATCACAAATAGAAATGTGTGTGAATAATACTATGGATCACAAATAGAAATGTGTGTGATAGTACTGTGGATCACAAATAGAAATGTGTGTGAATAATACTATGGATCACAAATAGAAATGTGTGTGATAGTACTGTGGATCACAAATAGAAATGTGTGTGAATAATACTATGGATCACAAATAGAAATGTGTGTGATAGTACTGTGGATCACAAATAGAAATGTGTGTGAATAATACTATGGATCACAAATAGAAATGTGTGTGATAGTACTGTGGATCACAAATAGAAATGTGTGTGAATAATACTATGGATCACAAATAGAAATGTGTGTGATAGTACTGCGGGCAATTCAAGTGCAATAAAAATATACATTATAAATACCATATGGGAGATACTGAAATTGAAGAAGGAATCTATGAAAAAGATCTAGGAGTTTATGTTGACTCAGAAATGTCTTCATCTAGACAATGTGGGGAAGCTATAAAAATGCCAAGAAGATGCTCAGATATATAGTGAAAAGTGTTGAATTTAAATCAAGGGAAGTAATGTTAAAACTTTACAATGCATTAATAAAACCTCATCTAGAATATTGTGTTCAGTTCTGGTCACCTCGCTACAAAAAGTATATTGCTGCTCTAGAAAGAGTGCAAAGAAGAGCGGCCAGAATTATCCCGGGTTTAAAGGGCATGTTGAGAAAGGAGACATCCACCAAAGACTGATTTGTAACGAATATTTATTGTGTTTTGACAGAGGGACAAGGAAAACATAACATACTTTTTGGCCCGTGGCCTTGTCCATTGCTCTAGACCTGCCTGTGTGCTGGCTGACTGAGATGAATAATTATTGGTTAATGACACTATTGCCAGCGAGCAGGACAAGTGGCACTCTGGGCCATGTTCCACTGCCCCATGTACTGGCCAAGTGTGATGTAATGGTTATTGATTAATGAATTGCTATGAGATGATTATTAGCAGTTAAAGCCAGCGGCAGAACAAGTGGCACTCTGGGTGATGTTATCCCCATTATGAGCTGGCTGAGCTGCTTAGGTGATGATTTATGGCAGCTTATAGTCAGTGGGCAGCAAGAGGCACCCTGGACAAGGCACACTGCAAGGTGGAGGCAGGGGAGGAGGAGGAGCAAGCAAAGAAACAACAAGGAGGCAAAGGGTTCTTTATAGGACCATTCTGATTGTGCATGTGATTAGGGGTGGATCCTCCTTTTAGAAACACAACATAGTTTCCATAATATGCAGACAGGCTAAAATAATTGAATCTATTCAGTCATGAACAAAGAAGACTATGCGGCGATCTGATTCAAGCATTCAAAATTCTAAAAGGTATTGACAATGTCGACCCAAGGAACTTTTTTGACATGAAAAAAGGACCAGGGGTCACAAATGGAGAGCATTCAGAACAGAAAGTAGGAGGCACTTTTTTACACAGAGAATTGTGGGAGTCTGGAACCAACTCCCCAGTAATGTTGTTGAAGCTGACACCCTGGGATCCTTCAAGAAGCTGCTTGATGAGATTCTGGGAGATTCTCTGAACACTGCTCTCATGGGCTTCACTATGAATAGAAGGTTTCTGTTTCTGCTTTCTCTGAACACTGCTCTCATGGGCTTCACAATGAATAGAAGGTTTCTGTTTCTGCTTTCTCTGAACACTGCTCTCATGGGCTTCACTATGAATAGAAGGTTTCTGTTTCTGCTTTCTCTGAACACTGCTCTCATGGGCTTCACTATGAATAGAAGGTTTCTGTTTCTGCTTTCTCTGAACACTGCTCTCATGGGCTTCACTATGAATAGAAGGTTTCTGTTTCTGCTTTCTCTGAACACTGCTCTCATGGGCTTCACTATGAATAGAAGGTTTCTGTTTCTGCTTTCTCTGAACACTGCTCTCATGTCATTAAGTTGCAAAGGGAAGAAGGAAAAGTATCAGATTTTTACCATTTCCCTTTACGGTATTATATTGAGATATTATATTATATATCTCTGTGTAATTAATATTCACTGGGATTTCAAATCCTGTTATCCTGCAGTAACACGACACAGTGCAGTTTGGATAAACAAACCCCACAAAGGGTCCATAGTGACAGCAGTCTGTCGTTGAGCCAATTGGCTGATTCTGAGTGCTTTTCTATTGAAACGCTTTCATGCAGCGATTCACAGCCTCTAGGGCAAACGGCTCCCGGGCAGCTCAAGTGAGGCTCCCGGCAGCTCAAGTGAGGCTCCCGGCCAGCTCAAGTGTGGATCCCGGGCAGCTCAAGTGAGGCTCCCGGGCAGCTCAAGTGTGGATCCCGGGCAGCTCAAGTGTGGATCCCGGGCAGCTCAAGTGAGGCTCCCGGGCAGCTCAAGTGAGGCTCCCGGCAGCTCAAGTGAGGCTCCCGGCAGCTCAAGTGAGGCTCCCGGGCAGCTCAAGTGTGGATCCCGGGCAGCTCAAGTGTGGATCCCGGGCAGCTCAAGTGAGGCTCCCGGCAGCTCAAGTGAGGCTCCCGGCAGCTCAAGTGAGGCTCCCGGGCAGCTCAAGTGTGGATCCCGGGCAGCTCAAGTGAGGCTCCCGGGCAGCTCAAGTGAGGCTCCCGGCAGCTCAAGTGAGGCTCCCGGCAGCTCAAGTGAGGCTCCCGGGCAGCTCAAGTGTGGATCCCGGGCAGCTCAAGTGAGGCTCCCGGGCAGCTCAAGTGAGGCTCCCGGGCAGCTCAAGTGTGGATCCCGGGCAGCTCAAGTGAGGCTCCCGGGCAGCTCAAGTGTGGATCCCGGGCAGCTCAAGTGTGGATCCCGGGCAGCTCAAGTGAGGCTCCCGGGCAGCTCGTCTCTCCCCTTTTCTCTCTTCTCTCTTTGAGTCTGCATGTTCACTGCAAGGACATTTCATCACTTGATGACTTTTGACACCGCTCATGCATATTGCGATCATCTCCAGTGAAAGTCGCATGTGGACACAATGGCATTTAGCAAACTTTAAGCCAGAATGGGAGGAAGAGTTTGTTTTCACTGAAAAAAAGTGGTAAACCTTTCATCTGCAACAATTTGCTTACACACTGTAGGCGAGCAACCTCAAACGTCATTATGAAGCAAATCACAACACATTTTCATCTGAATATCCTCCTGGATTAGACTTGAGAAGAAACACGCTGCCTCTTTAAAAGCACGCCTCAGCAGTCAGCAGATGCTCCTTTCGGCGTTCAGTAAAACGGCTCAAGCAAGTTTTCTATAGAATATCACTCGTGGCAAACATCCTTATTCAGATGAATGAATCTTTTTATAAAATTGGAGTGTTGGTGCTAGACTAGAGAATGCATGTTTGCATGTTATATTGCAGGTCTAAAATTAATATTTGATTTACATTTCTTGTGTTTTGTCATGAGCAGGTACTGTAATCCATTTCAAAATAAATACAGTGCATTGGTCATCCACAAAGCTCTCAAAAGTATGTAATAAGTGCAGCTGTCATAAAAAAATAAAAAAAAATTAAACCAAGCATTCAGATCTTCAAGGGAAGAGCTTGTCAAAAAGAATCAATGAAAGCAATGCTAGTGTTTAAAATGTCTTGCTCGCACACATTTCATGTGTCTTGCAGCTCTTGTAGGGTTAGGAAGTTTGGCCACCCCTGCTCTATATATTGATTATGGTATATTTGTAAATTGCTTCACTGTTGTTTCTCATAAACTCTGTACACCAGTATATTTTTATGAATCAACCATTCCCTTGACTTTTCTTAATCTAAACTTCCCTGCATTCTCCCCCATATCCTCCTGTCTTCTCTCGTGAACTCCCTTTGTGACAGTTCTTTAGCTGCCTTCCCTGGTAATTTATATGTATATAAACAATGATACAATGTGCAGGTTAAGGCAAGGGGTCACGGTGGAGGTTCTGCAGGAAGCGTGTGGGTTGAGGTTCTCTTGGAGAAAGTCAGCTGACCCCAGACGATGGCCAGTACCTGTCAGATGGATTTCATCAGCAGGCTGTGATTATTCCAATATCTGTGTCGTTCAGTCTGTGGCGTTCGGGCTGCCGAGAGAAATGAGGCTAGTGTGTTTGCCTGGGGCTCAATAACCATTTCATCTCTGCACAGGCTCACTTCGGGGCCTGCCAGCAGGATGCTAATGTTACTCTCTCTTTCCCTGTTCCAGTGTTTATGTGCCCTCTTTCCCGTTGCCTAGCGACAGCATACCAGCCATGCAGGAGAGTGCCGATGTCATCATGTGACACGGAGCAGCAGAGTGGGGATGAAAGCAGCTGCGCTGAGACACATTCTGCAGAGCAGTGATAAAATCTACAAGCTGCTCTGGATCAATACAGCTCTGTTTGTTCTTCCAAGTGGGTCAAGAGGAGACGTTTTATCGCTTACTGCTCACAAACAAATAAAAGGACTGTGAACTCGGGTAGGTCATCCGAGTGCCTGAACACAGGCTGTCAGCATGAGTCTGAAAGAGCCTGATTCCAGGAGCTGCCTATACAAACATGGATATTCACATTAATGGAGCAAACATTTCTGCAGTGTGAGCACCAAGCCGGACACGGCCTAGTTGAGAGGGAAGCCTCACACATTCCTGTATGTCATGTCTTACTTCACCGGCAGCAAAAACATAAAAGATTTGCATTTTATATGTAGATACTATTAAAGCCTGGAAGAAGCGTTCTGCCAAATTGAGTCAAAGACATTTTTTTTAAAAATGCCCTTGAAAAACCCTTAATTTTTGTACCTTAATTTTTTTATTTATTTTTTAGCATTACTGAAGATATAAAACATTTAAAATTTATATTAATTTATAGATAAAGAAATACATTCTGAGTAACCATACTGGGTTAGGTAAAGAACCAGCTCCCCATAGCCCAACTAACAGATAACCCCCCGCTCAATCTGTGTCTGCTTAGCATGGATCCCAACACCCACAGCTGCTTACAATGAGTGACGTGGAGCAAACACTGCCATCGAGGTCAGCACTGGTCAACATATCAATATATAATATCACCTTCATAGCGGCAGCCAGGCAGAAAATTGCTGAGCCGCTAGTCTGTCAGCAGTTAAAACACGTCCCTTTTGTATAAAAACATTTAAAGAGAAGCTGGAAGTGTTGGAGATTCCCAGGGCTGATAGCGTCTCTCCTCCACTTAATGCACTGTGCAGACTGCTGTGTCAGCTCCCTCTCCACTCCCTCCCCGCTCCCTGCTCCCTCTCTGCTCCTCCCGCTCCCTCTCCACTCTCTCTGCTCCCTCTCTGCTCCTCTCCGCTCCCTCTCTGTTACCTCTCTGCTCCCTCTCTGCTCCCTCCCCTCCCTCTCCCTCTCTCTGCTCCCTCTCTGCTCCCTCCCGCTCCCTCTCCTCTCTCTCTGCTCCTCTCCGCTCCCTCCCTGCTCCTCCTTCTCCACTCCCTCCCGCTCCCTGCTCCCTCTCTGCTCCCTCCTCCCTCTCCACTCCCTCCCGCCTCCTGCTCCCTCTCTGCTCCCTCCCGCTCCTCCACTCCCTCTCTGCTCCCTCCCGTTCCTCCCTCTCCACTCCCTCTCAGCTCCCCCACTCCTTCCCGCTCCTCCCGCTCCCTCTCCACTGTCTCTCTGCTCCATCTCCACTCCCTCCCTGCTCCCTGCTCCTCTCTGCTCCCTCCCCCTCCCTCCACTCTCTGCTCCCTCTCCACTCCTCCCTCCCTGCTCCCTCTGCTCCTTCCCCGCTCCTCTCCACTCCTCTCTGCTCCCTCCCGTTCCCTCCCTCTCCACTCCTCTCAGCTCCCCCACTCCTTCCCGCTCCCTCCGCCTCCCTCTCCACTCCTCTCTGCTCACTCCTCCCCGCTCCCTCTCCACTCCCTCTCTGCTCACTCCTCCCACTCCCTCCCCTCTCTCTACACTCCCTCTGAGCTCCTCCCCACTTCTTCCCTCACTCCTCCCCGTCCCTCCCCCTCCCTCTCCCTCCTCCCCACTCCTCTCAGCTCCCTGCCCACTCCTTCCCACTCCTTCCCGCTCCCTCTCCACTCTCTCTGCTCCTCCGCTCCCTCCTTCTCCACTTCCTCCCTGCTCCTCTCCCTCCCTCTCTCCTCCCTCCCCACTCCCTCTCCCTCCTCTTTGCTCCCTCCCTCCCTCCTCCTCTCCTCTCCCTCTCTTCTCCCTCCCACTCCCTCCTTCTCCACTCCCTCCCTGTTCCCTCTCTGCTCCCTCTCCACTCCTTCTCAACTCCCTCCCTGCTCCCTCCCTCTCCACTCCCTCTCCACACCCTCCCTGTTCCCTATCCGCTCCCTCTCCACTCCCTCTTCGTTCCTTGCTTTAATTGTATCTGACTCCAGTAATTGCCAGCTTGTTTTATATATCAATTATCTTCCACTTTAACTTCCCTGGCCATTCCAATTGGAATTCACTTCCCAGGATACCCTCAGGCCAGGGAACCCTATTATTGGCACAATAAATGTTTTCAGACAGCAAATAAGTTTGCTTCTTCAGGTTGAATTACCTCTTGAAAGGGCCACTAAACTTTCCCAGCAGGAGGCCTGAACCGCAGGGCCTGGGGCTGCTGTTATTGTCAGATAGTGAACACCTTGTTGTCTGATTACGGGAGCTCAGAACCATTAGAAAAGAACACCCAAGTAGCTAACTAATGAATAAGACAGCAGCGTGCTAATGTATCCTACTCCTGTACGGATAGTCTCAACTGTGGGGAATGTAAGCCAATGGCACACTTGTTTTCTGCTAAAGCAGGGTGCTTCACCATGTAAACCCTGATTTGGGTGTTCGGAGCACTGGCTACGCTGCCTTGCGGTCTAACAGCAGATTATTCCAGGCAGGTGGTGATTGTCAGACTGATTCATCACTTTGCACAGAGAGTGCAGATGGATGATATACAGCACTCTCTCCATGTGGGGTGTGCACAGTGTGGTGCGGTCTGGGGCTCATCACTTTGCACAGAGAGTGCAGATGGATGATATACAGCTGCACAGAGAGTGCAGATGGATGATATACAGCACTCTCTCCATGTGGGGTGTGCACAGTGTGGTGCGGTCTGGGGCTCATCACTTTGCACAGAGAGTGCAGATGGATGATATACAGCACTCTCTCCATGTGGGGTGTGCACAGTGTGGTGCGGTCTGGGCCTCATCACTTTGCACAGAGAGTGCAGATGGATGATATACAGCACTCTCTCCATGTGGGGTGTGCACAGTGTGGTGCGGTCTGGGCATCATCACTTTGCACAGAGAGTGCAGATGGATGATATACAGCACTCTCTCCATGTGGGGTGTGCACAGTGTGGTGCGGTCTGGGCCTCATCACTTTGCACAGAGAGTGCAGCTGGATGATATACAGCACTCTCTCCATGTGGGGTGTGCACAGTGTGGTGCGGTCTGGGGCTCATCACTTTGCACAGAGAGTGCAGCTGGATGATATACAGCACTCTCTCCATGTGGGGTGTGCACAGTGTGGTGCGGTTTGGGCCTCATCACTTTGCACAGAGAGTGCAGATGGATGATATACAGCACTCTCTCCATGTGGGGTGTGCACAGTGTGGTGCGGTCTGGGCATCATCACTTTGCACAGAGAGTGCAGATGGATGATATACAGCACTCTCTCCATGTGGGGTGTGCACAGTGTGTGCGGTCTGGGCATCATCACTTTGCACAGAGAGTGCAGATGGATGATATACAGCACTCTCTCCATGTGGGGTGTGCACAGTGTGGTGCGGTCTGGGGCTCATCACTTTGCACAGAGAGTGCAGATGGATGATATACAGCACTCTCTCCATGTGGGGTGTTTATGGTGTGGTGCGGTCTGGGGATATTCAGCTTTTCTGCTTTTTGAAATGATTATCCTTTAAATACAACACTATAGATCTTGAAGGTTTTTACTGCTGCTTCCTCCTGGTACATGACCACTTCCTGTGCAACAGGTCAGCCTCACTCCCATGGTGTGCCAGGGTGACGCCCTGAAGATAGTTTTAATGTTCATCTTAAAGGGGAAGTCAGATTTTCTGCCCACCTCATATATCCAGGTTAACAGTGACCAGCGTGTCTCTCTGTAAGGGAGAAAGCTTCCAATGCCGGGTCCCGAAAAGTACAGGAAATAAAAGCTCATGTGAGTGTTGATCAGTATGTGTGAGTCTGTGTTTAATCAGTGTTTGTGAGTGTGTGTTTAATCAGTGTGTGTGAGTGCGTGTTTAATCAGTGTGTGTGAGTGCGTGTTTAATCATTGTGTGTTTAATCACTGTGTGTGAGTGCAAGTTTAATCAGTGTTTCTGAGTGCGTGTTTAATCAGTGTGTGTGAGTGCGTGTTTAATCAGTGTGTGTGAGTGCGTGTTTAATCAGTGTGTGTTTAATCATTGTGTGTGAGTGCGTGTTTAATCAGTGTGTGTTTAATCACTGTGTGTGAGTGCAAGTTTAATCAGTGTTTCTGAGTGCGTGTTTAATCAGTGTGTGTGAGTGCGTGTTTAATCAGTGTGTGTGAGTGCGTGTTTAATCAGTGTGTGTGAGCGTGTTTAATCAGTGTGTGAGTGCGTGTTTAATCAGTGTGTGTGAGTGCATGTTTAATCAGTGTGTGTGAATGAGTGTTTAATCAGTGTGTGTGAGTGTGTGTTTAATCAGTGTGTATGAGTGCGTGTTTAATCAGTGTGTGTGTGAGTGCGTGTTTAATCAGTGTGTGTGAGTGCGTGTTTAATCAGTGTGTGTGAGTGCGTGTTTAATCAGTGTGTGTGAGTGTTTCTGAATACCTGAAGGTATTTTCAACCCATCTCAATGGAATCAGTGGCTACAGCAATGCAAACGCATTGTCTAACTGCTATTCCACACAGGGGTTTGATGGGCTGATGTCATGCCAAACAGATTTGCTTTTGGAAGTGGGAAATATTTCAGTTACTGATGACACGGCCCTGATTTCACATGTATAAGCCTAAAGTTTTGGTGGAGGTTAACGTGTGTGTGTCAGTGCAGGTGGTGTGAGTGAAGGTGGTGTGAGTATAGGTGGTGTGAGTGTAGGTGGTGTGAGTGTAGGTGGTGGGAGTGCAGGTGGTGTCAGTGTAGGTGGTGTGAGTGTAGGTGGTGTGAGTGCAGGTGGTGTGAGTGTAGGTGGTGTCAGTGTAGGTGGTGTCAGTGTAGGTGGTGTGAGTGTAGGTGGTGGGAGTGTAGGTGGTGTGAGTGTAGGTGGTGTGAGTGTAGGTGGTGGGAGTGTAGGTGGTGGGAGTGTAGGTGTTGGGAGTGTAGGTGGTGTCAGTGTAGGTGGTGTGAGTGTAGGTGGTGGGAGTGTAGGTGGTGGGAGTGTAGGTGGTGTCAGTGTAGGTGGTGTGAGTGCAGGTAGTGTGAGTGTAGGTGGTGGGAGTGTAGGTGGTGTGAGTGTAGGTGGTGTCAGTGTAGGTGGTGTCAGTGTAGGTGGTGTGAGTGTAGGTGGTGGGAGTGTAGGTGGTGTCAGTGTAGGTGGTGTGAGTGTAGGTGGTGGGAGTGTAGGTGGTGGGAGTGTAGGTGGTGTCAGTGTAGGTGGTGGGAGTGTAGGTGGTGGGAGTGTAGGTGGTGTGAGTGTAGGTGGTGTCAGTGTAGGTGGTGTGAGTGTAGGTGGTGGGAGTGTAGGTGGTGGGAGTGTAGGTGGTGGGAGTGTAGGTGGTGTCAGTGTAGGTGGTGTGAGTGTAGGTGGTGGGAGTGTAGGTGGTGGGAGTGTAGGTGGTGTCAGTGTAGGTGGTGTGAGTGTAGGTGGTGTGAGTGTAGGTGGTGGGAGTGTAGGTGGTGTGAGTGTAGGTGGTGTGAGTGTAGGTGGTGTCAGTGTAGGTGGTGTGAGTGTAGGTGGTGGGAGTGTAGGTGGTGTCAGTGTAGGTGGTGTGAGTGTAGGTGGTGGGAGTGTAGGTGGTGGGAGTGTAGGTGGTGTGAGTGTAGGTGGTGGGAGTGTAGGTGGTGGGAGTGTAGGTGGTGTGAGTGTAGGTGGTGTGAGTGTAGGTGGTGGGAGTGTAGGTGGTGTCAGTGTAGGTGGTGGGAGTGTAGGTGGTGGGAGTGTAGGTGGTGGGAGTGTAGGTGGTGTGAGTGTAGGTGGTGGGAGTGTAGGTGGTGTGAGTGTAGGTGGTGTGAGTGTAGGTGGTGGGAGTGTAGGTGGTGTGAGTGTAGGTGGTGTGAGTGTAGGTGGTGGGAGTGTAGGTGGTGTGAGTGTAGGTGGTGGGAGTGTGGTGTGAGTGTAGGTGGTGGAGTGTAGGTGGTGTGAGTGTAGGTGGTGGGAGTGTAGGTGGTGTGAGTGTAGGTGGTGTGAGTGTAGGTGGTGTGAGTGTAGGTGGTGGGAGTGTAGGTGGTGGGAGTGTAGGTGGTGTGAGTGTAGGTGGTGTGAGTGTAGGTGGTGGGAGTGTAGGTGGTGTGAGTGTAGGTGGTGTGAGTGTAGGTGGTGGGAGTGTAGGTGGTGGGAGTGTAGGTGGTGTGAGTGTAGGTGGTGTGAGTGTAGGTGGTGTGAGTGTAGGTGGTGTGAGTGTAGGTGGTGTGAGTGTAGGTGGTGGGAGTGTAGGTGGTGTGAGTGTAGGTGGTGTGAGTGTAGGTGGTGGTGTAGTGTGGTGGTGTCAGTGTAGGTGGTGTGAGTGTAGGTGGTGGGAGTGTAGGTGGTGTGAGTGTAGGTGGTGTGAGTGTAGGTGGTGTGAGTGTAGGTGGTGTGAGTGTAGGTGGTGTGAGTGTAGGTGGTGTGAGTGTAGGTGGTGGGAGTGTAGGTGGTGTGAGTGTAGGTGGTGTGAGTGTAGGTGGTGGGAGTGTAGGTGGTGTGAGTGTAGGTGGTGTGAGTGTAGGTGGTGGGAGTGTAGGTGGTGTGAGTGTAGGTGGTGTGAGTGTAGGTGGTGGGAGTGTAGGTGGTGTGAGTGTAGGTGGTGTGAGTGTAGGTGGTGTGAGTGTAGGTGGTGTGAGTGTAGGTGGTGTGAGTGTAGGTGGTGTGAGTGTAGGTGGTGTGAGTGTAGGTGGTGTGAGTGTAGGTGGTGGGAGTGTAGGTGGTGTGAGTGTAGGTGGTGTGAGTGTAGGTGGTGTGAGTGTAGGTGGTGTGAGTGTAGGTGGTGTGAGTGTAGGTGGTGTCAGTGTAGGTGGTGTGAGTGTAGGTGGTGTGAGTGTAGGTGGTGTGAGTGTAGGTGGTGTGAGTGTGGGTGGTGTGAGTGTAGGTGGTGTGAGTGTAGGTGGTGTGAGTGTAGGTGGTGTGAGTGTAGGTGGTGTGAGTGTGGGTGGTGTGAGTGTAGGTGGTGTGAGTGTAGGTGGTGTGAGTGTAGGTGGTGTGAGTGTAGGTGGTGTGAGTGTAGGTGGTGGGAGTGTAGGTGGTGTGAGTGTAGGTGGTGGGAGTGTAGGTGGTGTGAGTGTAGGTGGTGTGAGTGTAGGTGGTGGGAGTGTAGGTGGTGTGAGTGTAGGTGGTGTGAGTGTAGGTGGTGTGAGTGTAGGTGGTGTGGTGAGTGTAGGTGGTGTGAGTGTAGGTGGTGGGAGTGTAGGTGGTGAGTGTAGGTGGTGTGAGTGTAGGTGGTGTGAGTGTAGGTGGTGTGAGTGTAGGTGGTGTGAGTGTAGGTGGTGTGAGTGTAGGTGGTGTGAGTGTAGGTGGTGTGAGTGTGGGTGGTGTGAGTGTAGGTGGTGTGAGTGTAGGTGGTGTGAGTGTAGGTGGTGTGAGTGTAGGTGGTGTGAGTGTAGGTGGTGGGAGTGTAGGTGGTGTGAGTGTAGGTGGTGTGAGTGTAGGTGGTGTGAGTGTAGGTGGTGGGAGTGTAGGTGGTGGGAGTGTAGGTGGTGTGAGTGTGGGTGGTGTGAGTGTAGGTGGTGGGAGTGTAGGTGGTGGGAGTGTAGGTGGTGTGAGTGTAGGTGGTGGGAGTGTAGGTGGTGGGAGTGTAGGTGGTGGGAGTGTAGGTGGTGGGAGTGTAGGTGGTGTGAGTGTAGGTGGTGTGAGTGTAGGTGGTGGGAGTGTAGGTGGTGTGAGTGTAGGTGGTGGGAGTGTAGGTGGTGGGAGTGTAGGTAGTGTCAGTGTAGGTGGTGGGAGTGTAGGTGGTGGGAGTGTAGGTGGGAGTCTGAGAGCAGCAGGGTCTGTGGAAGCTGACAATGGGACCGGATTCCTGTTTGGTTATCCGAGATGGTTCCTGGAATGCCGCAGCCATGGGAAAGGGCAGCCTCCTTTTAATGTGCAAACCTGGGCAAACTGGATTAGTCTGTTGACTCCACCAATTAAGGTTAATCTAATATCCTGCCTGGCTAAACTAGAGTAAACAGTGGATTGCAAGGCTGAGGCTGGAGGGAGGAAGGGTGTGTGGATGTTTGTGGGGGGAGAGGGTTTGTTTAAGGATTAACAGGATGACTGGGTTCGGGTTAAACTAGGGAGTAAACAAGCCTGTTATGCTCAGATCACTTCTAACCCCCGAGAGTGGTAGTGGGGTATCTCGACCCCCCAGTCTCGGGGACCACCACAAATAATACCAGTTTATTAGGCAGTCCTTATGTTTCATCTCTCCAAGACCCTTGATATTCCCAAGACCCTTGATATTGATATAATGTAATGTTAGTTATAAATGCTGTAGTTGCATCACAACACAAGTGTCATCATACAGAGATGAACATAAAGCACCAGTTACTTAAAAAAAAAATAAAGAGACTGTATTAATATAATTGTAAATGGCTTAAAAAGTAAATATCACAGGGTTTTCTTTTAAACAGATGATTTTCTTTTCATTAGAAACTTTTTCAACACAGCGGTTTTTATTTATTTTATTTATTTATTTTTTTGCTTTAGTGCAGCATTTGCTCCACTGTTTAATTACAGTCAGAATGAATCACAGAATTTTGTTTCATGTATACTGCTGTAACTATTGCTGTGTGCACTGTGGCCTGAATGCTTATCATGCCATTGATCCAGATCTTTCAAAGAGAATTACTCTTCAATACAGCAGCTCCCCAGAGTACAGTCAGGACACTATGAGAGGTGACATTTCAAACAGGCTCATCACAAGAGCGTCTGAGACACAGCTCTGTACTCCATGCAGGAATCTTACACATAACACTGTCCAAATATGCAAGGGACCTCCCTCCCGTCTCATCAAATATGCACGGGACCTCCCTCCAGTCTCATCAAATATGCACGGGACCTCCCTCCCGTCTCATCAAATATGCACGGGACCTCCCTCCCGTCTCATCAGAAATGCACGGGACCTCCCTCCCGTCTCATCAAATATGCACAGGACCTCCCTCCAGTCTCATCAAATATGCACGGGACCTCCCTCCAGTCTCATCAGATATGCACGGGACCTCCCTCCAGTCTCATCAAATATGCACGGGACCTCCCTCCAGTCTCATCAGATATGCACGGGACCTCCCTCCCGTCTCATCAAATATGCACGGGACCTCCCTCCAGTCTCATCAAATATGCACGGGACCTCCCTCCCGTCTCATCAGATATGCACAGGACCTCCCTCCAGTCTCATCAAATATGCACGGGACCTCCCTCCAGTCTCATCAGATATGCACGGGACCTCCCTCCAGTCTCATCAAATATGCACGGGACCTCCCTCCAGTCTCATCAAATATGCACGGGACCTCCCTCCAGTCTCATCAGATATGCACGGGACCTCCCTCCCGTCTCATCAGATATGCACGGGACCTCCCTCCCGTCTCATCAGATATGCACAGGACCTCCCTCCCGTCTCATCAGATATGCACGGGACCTCCCTCCAGTCTCATCAAATATGCACGGGACCTCCCTCCCGTCTCATCAGATATGCACAGGACCTCCCTCCAGTCTCATCAAATATGCACGGGACCTCCCTCCAGTCTCATCAGATATGCACGGGACCTCCCTCCCGTCTCATCAAATATGCACGGGACCTCCCTCCAGTCTCATCAAATATGCACGGGACCTCCCTCCAGTCTCATCAGATATGCACGGGACCTCCCTCCCGTCTCATCAGATATGGACGGGACCTCCCTCCAGTCTCATCAGATATGCACGGGACCTCCCTCCCGTCTCATCAGATATGCACGGGACCTCCCTCGTCTCATCAAATATGCACGGGACCTCCATCCCGTCTCATTCCTGGGACTCGCAGCTCCACTGAAGTGTCCATCCTGGTCTATTGGTGATGCAAGGAACAATAGGGATCATTGTGGGTTTCAAAAGAGTAATGTGATTCGTGTCGAGGGAGTCAAAAAGAAGCATTTCTGACTGACAGACTAAATGCTCTCCAAAACAAAAGTGATTAAAATGACTATGTGCTAATCGACAAATCGCTTCCAGATCCCCTGCACTATGCAAACACAGATACAATATCACAGAGAAACCACGGGCTGAGGTTCATGTGTTTTCATTTATCGTACAGTTTGGAATCAGTGTTAAAAATGTGCTTCCAATTTGAGCCAAACTCAGTTTAAATTGCTGTTTAAACTCCAGGCTTTGTGGATGCAGCCTCCTTGCACAGTGCCTGTAAGTTCATATTGCTGTTTAAACTCCGGGCTTTGTGGATGCAGCCTCCTTGTATAGTGCCTGTAAGTTCATACGAGGCAGGCTTGCCAGTAGCAGTAGGTTTGGAGTCAGACCAATGCCTCAGGATTCACTTTCTAACAGCCTTGCACTATGGGCTGGGTAATCAGCTGATCAGACGTTGATATAGATAGGGGGCAGCTTTCCCAGCACTAGACGACTGCAGCATACGCAGAGAAACCTACATAGCATGGGCCAGGCTAGCTTCCAGATTCTAATAATCCCCACTCACTGAGGTCTGTTTACACACTGGGCTTCATTAGCATGATGATAGTAAACCAGTAAATCAGACCCATTCAGAACCAGCGGCTCTTCAGTAGGTTCAGGACTCCGGTTGGATCTTTCTACAGTATAAAGTTTCATGTTGTTTTGTGAAAATATGTTATCAGGTTATTGCTGTAACACGGTGAGGTTGAACGGACAGCTGTAATTGTTTAGAAAAGCTCCCCTCTGTTCATCACAATAGATCTGCATGCTGCCTTCACACCATGCTTTACTAATCTAACCTTCTACATTTAATAAACTGGTACTTTTACTTTGATTTGACCATATTCTTACACTGCTTCCCTATGCTTTTTATAATGCATTATCACGATCTCACCGTAACTCCACAGTTGATTTTGTCATGCATTATTAGGCTTTCTCAGGATCACTGTGGTTTACTCCTCTGCTGTTACTAATGCACACCCATTTTAAAGCTTTATTTTCATGGAACACATCAGTGTTATCAAGTCAGTATCAGTACTTCCCTGAGATTGATACCACGTCTGTGAGCAAGACAATGGAGCCCCCTGCACTGCCCACACCGGGACGCAACCCAGTCTCAAATGAAACATCATGTAACCAGAGTCAGGGTCTCTGTGTGGTGAATGCGCCGGGGAGCAGAGCTGGCACAATGAGGCTCTTCACGGGATTAAAGGGAGCTGGAGCCACGTTTCCAGCTCAGAGCGCATGGAGAGTGCTGCCATTGTCGCCGGGGCAGGTAAGCAGATCCTTGGTGATCGCTCAAGCGTTGAGATCCCTGGGTGACTGGAAACAGAGGAGACTGGGAGGTTTCATTAACCAGTTAAAGGGTTCTGTGTTCGCGAAGTCACCAGGAGACACTCAGGTGGGAAATGAGAAGCTCTTAACCCTGAACCCAGCGCTTCCTTCCGCGGTCACTGCTGTTCTGAATGAATCTGAATTAACGGTGAAAATCTCACAACAGCTTTACTGAGCTGAACGGCTGCTCTACCAGATCACTTCAGCTGAACAGCAAGCAGAGGAATGCTTTACAAAGTCTGCTCTTTCTTACAGGGATTTAGAAAACCGCATGCATGCAATGAATACAATTACTCCTGACAAAAAGTCTTCTGTTCCCCTGCACCCATTAACGGGGTGCCATCCCAGTAAACACGATTTTACCTCTTTGGGAACGAATCCAGCAGAAATATCCTCAAATCAATATGAAAAATTCTCCGGCATCGTCTCAAAGGGCCTCTTGTGGACAATGGCAGCCCAGGATTGGTTTCCTAATCTGGCAGCACTAACGATTTGAGGGGGTGACATCAGACAAAAGCAGATGGGCATTTTGTCTATTTATAATGCAACAGTGCAATCCTTCGTAATCTGGCAGTTGACAGTCTTGGATCGAATCAAACTAATGTGCCCTACTGTCAATCTAGAGAAGAGAAGGGAATCCCCTGTGCACCGCCTGGTCATGTGTGGAAGGGGCAGTCTTGGGAAGATAAGTTAAAATAATCATTCCCACCGATATTGTCTGTCTTGCAGTTCCATTCTGTAACAGGAACCTCTGAGTTCCTTTGCTCTGCGCTTGTCTCATCTTTCAGGTTAAAGTCATCTCTTATCCTGTTTCCACATTAGTATCTGCTTTAACCTCCCTGGTAACAGCAGCTGTTTAATGCACAGAGACGGAGTATTTTATTAATGCTTTCAGAGGCCACAGTCCTGGAGTGATTCACTCGAAGCCTTGGCATGGTGCAGGAGGAATAGCTTCCCCTAGGAAGTGCCTTACCTTTGATATGCACTCCTCCTCTCCACCACCTGGGCTGCCGGGGCTTCCCTCTGGGGGCCTGTCACCACCCTGCCCTGGGGTCTGGGACACTGTAGAGCCTCCTCTTTCGAGGGCAGTTCCCCTGCGCCAAAAGAATACACACTCAGTTGAAACTATATAGAAACCCCTTCTGGTTAAAAGAACCAGTTGATGTCAAAACAAATGAATAAAGTATCGGGGACATGGTAAACATGTCTGCCTGCCTGCCTGCCTGCCTGCCTGCCTGCCTGCCTGCCTGCCTGTCTGTCTGTCTGTCTGTCTGTCAGCCTACCTGTCTGTCGGTCTGCCTGTCTGTCTGCCTGCCTGCCTGCCTGCCTGTCTGTCTGCCTGCCTGCCTGCCTGCCTGCCTGCCTGCCTGTCTGTCTGTCTGTCTGTCTGTCTGCCTGCCTGCCTGCCTGCCTGCCTGCCTGCCTGTCTGTCTGTCTGTCTGTCTGTCTGCCTGCCTGCCTGCCTGCCTGCCTGCCTGCCTGTCTGTCTGTCTGTCTGTCTGTCTGCCTGCCTGTCTGTCTGCCTGCCTGCCTGCCTGCCTGCCTTCCTGCCTGTCTGTCTGCCTGCCTGTCTGTCTGTCTGCCTGCCTGCCTGCCTGTCTTTCTGTCAGGGAGCTGTGTGTGTGTATCAGGGGTGTAGGGAGCTGTGTGTGTGTATCAGGGGTGTAGGGAGCTGTGTGTGTGTATCAGGGGTGTAGGGAGCTGTGTGTGTGTATCAGGGGTGTAGGGAGCTGTGTGTGTGTATCAGGGGGTGTCAGGGTGCAGGGAGCTGTGTGTGTGTATCAGGGGTGCAGGGAGCTGTGTGTGTATATCAGGGGTGTAGGGAGCTGTGTGTGTGTATCAGGGGTGTAGGGAGCTGTGTGTGTGTATCAGGGGTGTAGGGAGCTGTGTGTGTGTATCAGGGGTGCAGGGAGCTGTGTGTGTATATCAGGGGTGTAGGGAGCTGTGTGTGTGTATCAGGGGTGTAGGGAGCTGTGTGTGTGTATCAGGGGGTGTCAGGGTGCAGGGAGCTGTGTGTGTGTATCAGGGGTGCAGGGAGCTGTGTGTGTGTATCAGGGGTGTAGGGAGCTGTGTGTGTGTGTATCAGGGGGTGTCAGGGTGCAGGGAGCTGTGTGTGTGTATCAGGGGTGTAGGGAGCTGTGTGTGTGTATCGGGGGGTGTATCGGGAGTGCAGTGATCAGTGCGCAGAAAGAAGATGAATGTGGAGCAGCTGGAACGGGACCCACTACACCCAGTAGAGGGGGAGGGGCTGCCGGCTGCTCCGAGCCACAGAGTCTGGGCTGGCTGGGAATGAAATTACAAGCCTTGTCTGTCCGCGCTGCTAGAGACCTTCAGCCAAGAGAGCTGGGATGATGGATGGGCTACTCACCCTGCTGAGTGGCCGCTGTCCAAAAGAGATTAGAACAGCTCTCTCTATTTGTTATGACACGAACAGCAACTAAAACAATCCTCAATCCTGAGGAGGCAGCGAGCTGAACACCAGTGGGGAGTGGCAGGAGGCGTTGTGTTCAATCACTCCCTGAACCAGCAGGGCTGCTCTGGACAGGGTAGCTGCTGCTGCTGCACTGAGCTCGATGGAGCGGTTTTGTTCTTCCATGCATTCTCGAGGTATATTAACTCTGCCCTCTGATGAGGGATTGTCTGTGATTGAGTAATGCAAGCAGTGCTGCATCTGCCATGGCATTGAGGGGTTTCTTCAATGGAACGCTCCCTGGGGGCCCCTCTCTCTGAAGCATATTGCTTTTCATTGGGACCCAGGAAGGCTTTTCCTCACTTTCCAGCTCTTGTAGTGGGTCTGATAAGCAGTAAGTAAGAAACCCCAAAAAGTAATGTAGGTGGCATATAAATACACAGCTGAAACTCCAAAACATCACACTGGAAATCATTTTAATTTGAAACTAAAACCTATTTACAGTAAGCCAGCGAGGAATGACGAGGGCCGTGGGGGGGTAGCAGATCACAGAATGTGTTGAGGATAGTGTGCTGGGGAATAGCAATCTTCATTCAGGGACTCATAGAAAGTGTTGAGGATATTGTGCTGGGGAATAGCAATCTTCATTCAGGGACTCATAGAAAGTGTTGAGGATATTGTGCTGGGGAATAGCAATCTTCATTCAGGGACTCATAGAAAGTGTTGAGGATATTGTGCTGGGGAATAGCAATCTTCATTCAGGGACTCATAGAAAGTGTTGAGGATATTGTGCTGGGGAATAGCAATCTTCATTCAGGGACTCATAGAAAGTGTTGAGGATATTGTGCTGGGGAATAGCAATCTTCATTCAGGGACTCATAGAAAGTGTTGAGGATATTGTGCTAGGAAATAGCAATCTTCATTCAGGGACTAAAGTACAGAGAATACCAGCAAAGACATTAACACAAAGGAACATATTCCTGAGAGTTTTCTAACAGATTTAGACCAAGCTTTTAACAAAGGCTTCCTGTACTTGATAGTTTGCTAAACAGGCTCGGTAGCTTTGCAATCAGTGCATCACGCAGTAGTCTTGCGACAGATTCTCATTATAAACTGCAAGTTGAAAGTGCAGGAGAGCTGAGAAGGCTTTTTTTTAAGTAAACACATTTTAAAAAGCACACCCTCATACAGCATTCATTTGAGCCGGGACTCCAGGATTACTTTTTTGTCTGGGAAGTGAAATGAAGTCCCCTGGTTTGGAGGCTGGCCACCCAGCTGGAATAAATGCCAAGCGCTTCATTGGTGCTTGGCAGCTGACAGCAGCTGAATTGGTGCTGAAAGACAGCTAGGTCCAGTAACAGAGTGAGAGAGCCCTGTGAGACTGTCCCACAACATCATTGCAAATGACAGGGCTTAGGCATGTCTGTCAGGACCTCCCTGCTGGCACACTGAGCCCTCATGAAAGATGTGGTTATATATGTACACTCTTACATGAGGCTGACAGGATTAGAATAAAACTGTAAATGGGTGCCTCGTGAACAGAAACATGCCCCTAGAGGCATATTGCAAGAGGAATGGTACCTCTGACAGAATGGCTTGTACACATGAAGTCAAACAGACTAGAGGAATGGTACCTCTGACAGAATAGCTTGTACACATGAAGTCAAACAGACTAGAGGAATGGTACCTCTGACAGAATGGCTTGTACACATGAAGCCAAACAGACTAGAGGAATGGTACCTCTGACAGAATGGCTTGTACACATGAAGCCAAACAGACTAGAGGAATGGTACCTCTGACAGAATGGCTTGTACACATGAAGCCAAACAGACTAGAGGAATGGAGCAGTGCTTGTTAAAGCATGAAGTGTGTTCCATTATCTTCTACTCCTGTGCCTCACTTTCTCCAGTGGAATTCCTCTATAACCCTACACACAATGAATGCACACGTCTACAGCAGAGAAGCGAGTCAGGAACACATGCTGGGCTGGGTAGATGACTTGTGAGTCAGTGATGTATTAACCAACAAATAAAGAAATTAACCACAGGATAAAAAGGTTTGATCACGACACAGGTAAGCAAGGCCTAAACTGTTTCAAATGCACCAGCATCGTGGCAGCATTTGGTCTTCAAGCGCATTTAAGATGTTGTGATCCTTGAAGATGATGTACAGTCCACCCTACAGACATCTCTCCTCCAGTTCAATGTCACCAGCTCTCAGTGCGGTCGTAATCCTCAAAGATGATGTACAGTCCACCCCACACACATCTCTCCTCCAGTTCAATGTCACCAGCTCTCAGTGCGGTCGTGGTCCTCAAAGATGATGTACAGTCCACCCCACCCACATCTCTCCTCCAGTTCAATGTCACCAGCTCTCAGTGCGGTCGTGATCCTCGAAGATGATGTACAGTCCACCCCGCACACATCTCTCCTCCAGTTCAACGTCACCAGCTCTCAGTGCAGGGCTGACCTTCTCATGAATCAGAGGCAAACAGAGCAGACAGTACTGGAATACTGGGGAGGTGGGCCCAGGGGCTTATTGAGCAAAACAGAATGGAATATTCAGGTGTGGAAAAAGAAGCAGCCTTATATAACTTAAAGATTACGTGTGAGAAAGACTGACAGTCGGGTAGGGTGTTTTATTAACAAAATTAAATTGCAAAAAGGTTGGGGATCGGGGGTGAGGAAAATAAGTGGTATGGAAAGTAAAGGTCACGGATCCCAGCCACAAGTGAACCACAAGAAGATTGGTCCATTGATGAGTACTGTGAACTACAAGAAGATTGGTCCATTGATGAGTACTGTGAACTACAAGAAGATTGGTCCATTGATGAGTACTGTGAACTACAAGAAGATTGGTCCATTGATGAGTACTGTGAACTACAAGAAGATTGGTCCATTGATGAGTACTGTGAACTACAAGAAGATTGGTCCATTGATGAGTACTGTGAACTACAAGAAGATTGGTCCATTGATGAGTACTGTGAACTACAAGAAGATTGGTCCATTGATGAGTACTGTGAACTACAAGAAGATTGGTCCATTGATGGGTACTGTGAACTACAAGAAGATTGGTCCATTGAATGGGTACTGTGAACTACAAGAAGATTGGTCCATTGATGGGTACTGTGAACTACAAGAAGATTGGTCCATTGATGAGTACTGTGAACTACAAGAAGATTGGTCCATTGATGGGTACTGTGAACTACAAGAAGATTGGTCCATTGATGGGTACTGTGAACTACAAGAAGATTGGTCCATTGATGGGTACTGTGAACTACAAGAAGATTGGTCCATTGATGGGTACTGTGAACTACAAGAAGATTGGTCCATTGATGGGTACTGTGAACTACAAGAAGATTGGTCCATTGATGTGAAGTCGTGTTATCCAAGGACGTTGTTTAATGGGTTATAATATTACAATATTATAATTTGCTGAGATGACTGTTAAGACTTTATTTTACATAGGCCAGACGGCAATCTAGTCACTATCCATGTAGCATAAATAAATAAATAAATAAATATACATGAAAGAATTGATCTTAGTGAAAGAGTTACCCGAGTCCAGGTAGCCCGTGCCTTGTCATGTTTTACAGGTGGAATTGGACCGCTCCGCTCCTCTAACTAATCCAGGTCATGTTTTACAGGTGGAACTGAACCGCTCTCCTCCGCTCTCACTAGTCCAGGTCATGTTTTACAGGTGTAACTGGACCGCTCCACTCCTTCACTAATCCAGGTCATGTTTTACAGGTGGAACAGGACCGCTCGGTTCCTTCACTAATCCAGGTCAAGTTTTACAGGTGGAACTGGACCGCTCCGTTCCTTCACTAATCCAGGTCATGTTTACAGGTGGAACTGGTACAGTGCCTGTGGGCAAAAATGAAAAGGTGTTTTTAACCCTAACCCTAACCCTCTTCCAGGCTCTTCACAGGAAACTGGTACCAACATGTTACACATACTTAACAGGAGCGTCCGTGGGCCTGAGCCTCTGATACTTTCAAGTGTGATTCTGGAGCACTTGAGCAGTGTGTGTGTATATGTGTGTGTGTGCGTGCTTACGTGTGCATGTGCATGTGCGTGTGTGTCTGTACTCTAGTCTACAATACTCCTATTCAGAAGGGGGGTTGTAGGGAGCTTGCAGATACACACTCTCCTGTGTGTCGCACACCTTCACCACAGCTTGCTGAAATTGAATAATCGCTGTATTGAGGGTGGCTCCAGGCCCCGCTATCGGTTCCTGGTTTGAGAGGTGATTCATGGTGCCCGTGCCTCTGCACTGCCAGGGCTGGGGCGTGCGCTGCCCTGAATGCAGGTCGGCTCCCTTTCATCAGGAAAAACAGACATAAAGAAATACACATTGTTCTAAAACATGTCATAAAGGTAGATGGATAGGATGCAAAGAAATGGCTCTGCACACACTAACAAACAGCAAGGTGTCAAACTGTTTGTGTTGTTGTTTCGTTTGTTGATCTCCTCAGAGGTTTTTATAGCAGAAGTTTTATAAAGGTGTGCGAATGAAGGGTTCAAATCAATTTCCTTACCTCTTGCTGGCGCTCGCAATGTTAGCTTTGACACCCCTTTCTTCGGTTCAAGATATTTTGATCATTTACATTTTGTAATGAGCAGATATTTCAAAGACAGCACGATATTCATGACCAGTTTCTGCTACTTTAAACTCACTTCAGACCATTTGATACTGGATTATACTGTTGCATGTGGAATATAATGTAAAGAAATCATACTCATCACCACAGCATCATAAAGCAGAGAGGTGTAAGAGTTCACTTTAGACCATTTTCAGCATTGATTAGCACTTCTATTTAAACCATTTTAATTGACGTTTCATTTATTTTTCCAACAAAACTTGAACCTGTCTGAGATCTTTTTGTTTTTGTGACGGTTTTAATGTCTGGCATGGTAGCGAATTCGATTCTGGTCTGATTCTCACTATTAATTTGACACCAGCAGCAGCGGACCAGCGCATTAGTCTAATATGGCCGGTAAATCCACATTGTCTTTGAAAACGGCGCAATTAAGATACCTTTAGCAGCTCAATGGGGAAGTAAACTGTCAATAGCTTGCGGATTGTTTGTGTTCTCGAGTTATTGGGTGTGTGTGTGTGGGTAGGTGGGTGCGTGGTTTGTCGTTCTCATTATCTCCCGTGCAAACACGTGCTAATAAACTGCATCGGTGCCACTGTGATGTGATTGAGTTCGCTGATTCTATTGTTTAAGAATAGAATAGTCAATTAGTGGGTCGCCACCTCGTTCATTAGATACGTGTGCAAATTAGCATTTTATATAGTATCGAATTGATAACAGTAGCCTAATTAGTATTATTCTGCTACACTAGAAATACGTTTGCACTTTTTCACTGCTGCACTCTTTATCTAGTACATTTGAATACAATAAACGATTATGTATATGCCTGCATAAACTCGACAATTTAGCAAAGTATTTTTGCTGCTGTATTTTAGTGTGCGGATCTAGTAAATGTCTATGATTTATGAATTACGCTGATCTGCGCACCTGCCTTCTGTGCAAAAGAACAAAATAAAGAAAACCACGAGCGCCAGAATGGTGGATAACGAAGGTAGGAAGCCTTATACCTTTTTGTACTATTATTTTTAATCAAAAATGATTCTCTGAAAAATATAGCCAGCCAGCACATTAAAACAACGTATATTGTAAACCCAAATGAAACTAAGTAAACCACATTGGTGGTGACTGATACCGTTATTATAGACCTTGTGCGCGCACTGCGTCTCATTCCAATATAAACCGCTCTCTGACGAACACGCGTCAGTGCAAATCTACATTTAACTACATATTAGTTTCAAGTTCTCTTATTTAACGGGTCCCGTTTGCAAAGTAAATTACCAGGGAGTTATTTTAAAGTTGTTTTAAAGGAGTGGTTTTATTTCTTTGTGTCGTTGATTTAAGATAAGTAGGCTACTGGTTCATATTTGTTGTGCTGAGGTTGCTTAGAGTAGTTTGATTCTTAATTTGGCAATGTGTAGTTTTTTCATATTTATTTTCCTTAAACTGTGAATGCATTTAAGCAAAATCAAGTTTTATACTTTAAGACACAAGTTTATCCAAACAGTTTTTAAATCTTAAAGCATTTTCTTTTGTTTAGGCCTGTCAAGCGATTAAAAAAATGAATCGAGATTAATCTTGGTTTTAATTGCATATTTAATACAGTACAATTACTGTATCCATCTCATTTAGGTTTGTTTTATTACTGATGCTATTATTATTATTATTATTATTATTATTATTATTATTATTATCCAAAAAACAACCCAGCATTAAAACCCGTTTTCCCTATTCTTTAATTTTATATTTATTTACAATCCAGTTTTCTTGTTAAATTGTTTGAACAACTGCTAAATCACAATGGAGTCAGTTTATTACTCACTTTACTGCAATTACAATGATCCGTTTCTTTTACAGTTTCCATTACTTATAAACTGATGTTTTTCATTGCCGTTTAAATACATTAAAACCCCATTTATCCGCACCCCATTCATCTGCGACTTCAATTATCGGCGGCTCCCTGACGGGTTTTATCTCTGAAATACAGTACATTATCACACACACACAGACTCATGCGTCAGTCTAAAACCTGCAGAGCAGATGCGAGGATTCATCTTGGTATGAACAGCAGAAGAATGCCGTCTGTAAAATTAGTTCTCCAGTTACTTAAAGCCCCGCAAACATATTTTGCCTCGCTGAAACAAAAGACTATGATGAACTTTGTCATAGTGAATTGTTTAAAAAGCTGTTACGAAAAATAACCCACTTCTGTTGGTCGTATTTTGTTGAAATGTAAGAATTTCAATTTACACCGAAGGCTTGTTTAATTTAGTTTTAAAGTGAAAAATAGAAATAGATGTGTGTTTTGTTTGAAATCCCAGAAAACTAGCAATACTTCGCTGCCATATTTCATGTTAATGCATGGAATAAATGAGCGATAATACCTGGTGATATTTCTAGCTGCTCGACACACGACTTGGTTTACAGGAAACTTGTGAGCTCTAATGGGCTAAATAGCTGTCATAAAATTAGTTATCTTGTAGCTTTGTAGTATTTTGATTTATTTTTTTATTGTTCATTTATTTTTGTGGTTAGATGTATCGCATTTTTAAAAGATTATGCTTGGAGTAAACTAATTTTGAAACCGTCTTGTCTTTGTAATATATTGTATTGCATATATCTCCAGTAAACACTAATTTGGTTTACATTACTAGTTTCTGGATTTTATTCATGTATTCCAGTCACACGCAATGACACCTAATAATAATAATAATAATAATAATAATAATAATAATAATAATAATAAATTAGCTTGAAATTGCCTAAATAAAACACATTCACAGAGTAATGGTTCTATCCTCCATAATTGTAAATTTCACTTAAATAAGTGTGGTTACTGAAATAAAACAAAGCTGCAACATTGACAGGTCTGCAGTCGGTAGCTATCTAACAGCACAGGTTATACTATCGTACTCGGCTTGATTCATGGGTTTGCAGCGATCCTGAATTTCTAAAAAATTGTTGTATTGTTGTTGTCTGCGGCAGAACAGCTACTGGGGTGTATTTTAAAAAGTGAAAGCATGTTCATCATGCAGGTGGTACATCAAACTAAATGCACTGCTGTGATAGTGGATGCAAGTAACCCTCTTTCTATCCAATGAACCATCAAAAGTTTTTAAGAAAATAAATGTCCTTCAGTTTGAGTGCTTTATGCACATAACATACTAACATAAGAAAGTTTACAAACGAGAGGCGGCCATTCGGCACATCTTGCTCGTTTGGTTGTTATTAGCTTATTGATCCCAGAATATCATCAAGCAGCTTCTTGAAGGATCCCAGGGTGTCAGCTTCAACAACATTACTGGGGAGTTGGTTCCAGACCCTCACAATTCTCTGTGTAAAAAAGTGCCTCCTATTTTCTGTTCTGAATGCCCCTTTATCTAATCTCCATTTGTGACCCCTGGTCCTTGTTTCTTTTTTCAGGTCAAAAAAGTCCCCTGGGTCGACATTGTCTATACCTTTTAGGATTTTGAATGTTTGAATCGGATCGCCGCGTAGTCTTCTTTGTTCAAGACTGAATAGATTTAATTCTTTTAGCCTATCTGCATACGACATGCCTTTTAAACGGGGGATAATTCTGGTTGGTCTTCTTTGCACTCTTTCTAGAGCAGCAATATTCTTTTTGTAACGAGGTGACCAGAACTGAACACAATATTCTAGATGAGGTCTTACTAATGCATTGTAAAGTTTTAACATTACTTCCCTTGATTTAAATTCAACACTTTTCACTATATATCCGAGCATTTTGTTGGCCTTTTTTTTTTATAGCTTCCCCACATTGTCTAGATGAAGACATTTTTGAGTCCATAAACTCCAAGGTCTTTTTCATAGATTCCTTCTTCAATTTCAGTATCTCCCATATAATATTTATAATGCACATTTTTATTGCCTGCGTGCAGTACCTTACACTTCTCTCTGTTAAATGTCATTTGCCATGTGTTTGCCCAGTTCTGAATGGTTCAGTTTTATCTCCCTTTTTGTGGATCGGTACTACGTTTGCAATTCTCCAGTCTGTCGGTACAAACCCTGTGTCAAGAGACTGTTGCATGATCTTGGTTAGCGGTTTGTTAATAACTTCTTTCATTTCTTTGAGTACAATTGGGAGGATCTCATCCAGCCCAGGGGATTTGTTTATTTTAAAACTTCTGCCTCTGTTATACTCAAGTTTTTTAAAACTGGATAGGAACAGGTCGACATGTGGGGCATGTTGCCCGTATCCTCCTTTTGTAAAAACTTGTGAAAAATAATCATTTAATATATTTGCTATTGTTCTCTTTATCTGTAATTTTCCCATTTGTATCTCTTAGACATTTTATCTCCTCTTTGACTTTGCCAATGGTTCTCTAACCTCTGTTTTAGTTATTCTGTCTTCGTTACTTGAAAAGACTAAATCAAGGCATGCCTCCCCTCTAGTTGGTGCCTTGACAAATTGCCTTAGGAAGCACTAATTTGTCATTTCCACCATTTCAATTTCGTTTCTCGTGCTCCCCATTGGGTTTTCCCATTTTATATAGGGGGAAATTGAAATCCCCCATTAGTATGGCTTCTCCTTTGCTGCACGCATTTCTAATCTCTTTGTATAACAGATTATTTTGCTCTGTGCCTGAATTTGGCGGTCTATAGCATCCCCCCATTATGCCTTTTGAATTTTTGTCCATTATTCTGACCCATATTGATTCTGCTTGTTTTTTTTTTTCTTCCAGATTTAACACCTGGGCTTCAAGACTTTTTTGATGTATAGCGCTACCCCTCCGCCTCTTCTGTCCTGCCTGTCTTTCCTATACAATGTCTACTCACTAATATTATATTTGTCTCCATCACTCTCGGTTAACCAAGTTTCTGTAACACCTATCACATTGTAGTTACTTGTTAGTGCAGTAGCTTCAAGTTCTAACATTTTGTTTCTGAGACTTCTTGCATTTAGATAAATAATGTGGTTCTGTGTAATTTTATATTCAAACGATGACTCATTCATCCTGGCATGCCCTCGAATGTATAAAAATGCTGCTGCAGGAAATGAATTACAGTATGCTAAGAGGGACAAGACAGGAGTGCAATTAACATGCATTAAAAAAATGTATCTCCCCAAAAAATTAACGCATTAATCGCAAAAGTTAACTGCTGTTTAATTGACAGCCCTGCTTTTTATGTATACATCAGCAACTGAAGTTACCTAGCGAAACAAAATATTGACACCATGACTATGGGTCCAGGAAACTCCCCAGCAATACCCCTGCCCACCAAGAGGTGGCGTGCGTGTCTGAACATGTTACCTACCACATCTCATTGGCTGATTCCCTAGTCGGCTCTGTCTGTGGTGGGTTACCACCTGGACTCTTCCCATACAAATGGAGCCCCTCAGTGTCCTTAATCAACCTCCAACCCCACAAAAGGTAAATTATTTTAGCAGCAAAGAATCTGGTTCACCCGGAAAGCTGTCTGTCCTCTCTATTTCAGAGTTGGGAGGGATCTTTTACACTGAATCCTGCAATTATTAAAAGTGCTTAGACTTAATAAATAAGAGGGAGAAATTGTGGCTGAAAAAATCTAGGAGAAAGCTAAACTGTACTTTTATAAACAACGCGGTAATTGTGAGCATTATTCGACTATCTACTCTCCTCCCTCCCCTCTCTGTCTACCCCAACTGTCCTGTTAGGTGACTTCAACATCCATCTCTCCAGCCCCAGCCACTCTGCTGGATTCCTCCCTCTCCTTCACTCCTTCGACTTCTGTCTCTCTCCATCCCCTCCTACCCACAAAGCTGGCCGTCAACTGGACCTCACCTTCTCCAGGGCCTGCTGCCCCTCCACACTCTCTGTCACCCCCCTGGACCTCTCTGATCACTATTTCATCTATTTTTCTCTGTCTCTCCCCCCTCTCCCTGCTCCTCCTACCCCCACTGTCACCTCTCGCCGTAACCTCCGCTCTCTCTCCCCCTCTGTCCTTGCCTCCACTGCTCTCTCTCACCTCCCTCCTATCGACTCCTTTTCACAACTCTCCGTAGACTCTGCTACCTCCACCCTCTTCTCCTCCCTCACCTCCTCCCTCGACTCCCTCTGTCCCTCACCTCCCGACCTGCTCGCCTCACCTCCCCATCCCTGGCTCTCTTCTGCGCTCCGCTCGGCAAGAATCACACTGCGATCTGCTGAAGAAATGGAAGAGAACCAAACTCCCTGCTGCCCTAGACCTTTACCGCACTCTCCTCTCCTCCTTCTCCTCTACTCTCTCCTCTGCTAAATGTACTTATTTCCAATCTGTAATCCAAGCCTCCACTAACAACCCACGTAAACTATTCTCTACCTTCTCCTCCCTCCTAAACCCTCCCCCCTCCTCCTCCCTCCTCTATCTCCCCTGATGACTTTGCCTCCTTGTTCTCTTCTAAAATCTCAGATATCCGCAAACTCTTTAACACCTCTCCCTCCCCGCACCCCTCCTGCTCCAACCCCTACACCCACTGCATCCCCTACTAACTCACCCTCCTTCTCCACCTTCTTGCCCCTCTCAGACTCTGACCTCTCCTCCCTGCTCCAGGGTCACAAACCCACCACGTGTGCCCTGGACCCCCTCCCCACTCACCTCTTTCAAGCTGCTGCTCCTGCTCTACTTCCCTTCATCTCCTCCCTTCTCAACACTTCTATACTTTCTGGTCTCTTTCCCTCTGCCTTCAAAAAAGCCTCTATCACTCCCATCCTCAAAAAACCTACCCTCGACCCCACCTCCCTCCAGAGCTACCGTCCTGTCTCCCTCCTACCCTTCCTCTCCAAAACCCTCGAGCAGACTGTACACCGCCACCTCTCTGCTTTCCTGTCCAACCACTCTCTGCTCGACCCTCTCCAATCTGGCTTCCACTCTGCTCACTCCACTGAAACCGCCCTCCTGTCTGTCACCAACTCACTTAAGTCTGCCCGAGCTGCCTCTCTCTCCTCTCTCCTAATTCTCCTCGACCTCTCTGCTGCCCTTGACACTGTTGATCACTCTATTCTACTATCATCTCTTGCTGACCTGGGGATCTCTGGCACTGCTTTGGCCTGGTTCTCCTCCTACCTCTCCAACCGCACTTACCAGGTAACCTGGCGTGGAGCAACCTCCACACCTCACCCTCCCTTAACAGGAGTCCCCCAAGGGTCAGTCTTGGGTCCTCTCCTGTTCTCTTTCTACACCCGCTCCCTGGGCCCCCTCATCGCATCCTATGGTTTCTCATACCATTTCTATGCTGATGATGCTCAGATTTTCCTCTCCTTCTCCACCTCTGACTCCACCATCTCCTCCCGTATCTCTACCTGTCTGTCTGCTATTTCCTCCTGGATGCACTCGCATCACCTCAAACTCAACCTCTCTAAATCTGACCTCCTTTTCTTTCCCTCCTCCTCCCCCTCCTCTGATCTCTCTATCTCTGTTCCTCTGGAATCTACCACACTCTCTCCTCTTCCTCCGCTAAGAACCTCGGAGTCACCCTGGATCCCTGCCTCTCTTATTCCCAGCACATCTCCACTCTGGCACGCACTTGCCGATTCTTCCTGAGCAACATCCGAAGAATCCGACCCTTCCTCACCAACTACGCCACCCAGCTCCTGGTCCAGGCCTTGGTACTCTCCCGCCTAGACTACTGCAACTCCCTCCTGGCTGGCCTCCCTGCGTCCGCCACCCGTCCGCTCCAGCTCATCCAGAACTCCACTGCCCGCCTGGTGTTCTCTCTGCCTCGCTTCTCCCACGCAACTCCACTACTCCGCTCACTCCACTGGCTACCGATCACCGCCGCATCCAGTTCAAGACTCTTGTACTAGCCTACAGATGCCTTGACCAGACTGCACCCAGCTACCTCCAGACCCTCATCTCTCCCTACACCCCCACTCGACCTCTCCGCTCCGCCTGCACTAGAAGACTGGCTCTACCTCCTCTACGCCCCCTGCCTCCAGAGCCCGCTCCTTCTCCACCCTCGCTCCGCAGTGGTGGAATGACCTACCTACAGATGTCAGGACCGCCCAGTCCCTGACCACATTCCGCCTCCTTAAGACTCACCTCTTCAGACAGCACCTGTAGAACTCCTCTGTTTCTCCCCTGGGACACTTTCACCCTTCCTTAAATGTGCTTTACTTACTCTTATCTGCCCCCTATTTTACTGCATTTAATCCTGTACTTCAGAGTACTGTAATCTGCCAAGTGTTTAATCTGTAGTATTTGGTATTTAATCATATCTTGATGTAACTATCACTGTCACTTATCTGCTGTATTATTGAATTGTATTTTGTCACACTTGTACTTGCTTGAACTAGTCATTGTATTTATCTTGCTCTTATTGTATTATTACTTGTACTGTAACACTTGAAATGTATTTGCTTACGATTGTAAGTCGCCCTGGATAAGGGCGTCTGCTAAGAAATAAATAATAATAATAATAATAATAATAATAATACACAGATTCTTTAAACAAACTAGAAAAGGGGCAAGCCTGTCTAGTAACGTTTTACTATCTCTGAACTTGGAGTTCTGTATATTGCCTACAAGTCACCACTCCTTCGCTACAATGTAACCTCCCAGTGGACCTGGTTTTAAGGAGTTGCATGCTGTTGCATTGTCGCTTGTATTCTCATTGTTCTGCAGAACACCTATAGTAGCGGGTGCTCCTGCTTATTGCTCCTGACTACAGTGATAATTAGGGAGTAGGGTTATAATAGTAGCTGCCCTGCTGTTTCTCCAGCGGTTAATCGCTTGACTGGCAAGTTTGTTTTGGTCCATATTCTGCAGCACTCGTTGCCGTACATGACCTGACTGCTGCTCAAAAAGATGAACTGCTCACCTCCTAGTAAGCTTTTTCATTATTCTCTAGGCTGCTGTCATTTTCCATGTGTTTATAAAACTGGTCTTTGCGGTGACGGTTTAGAAATGAATATATGTCTAGAACCATGTACACGTTTAACCCTTTCATGTGCATATGAGGCTGTAGGGGTGCAAGTCACTGGGAAAGTGCATACATTCACCAAGAACTATCAGATATGTAGACCTTCTAATAAAAATCAATACTGCATCAAAGAATTTTAGGAAACAATAATAAAATAAATGCATGTGAGGGAGGGGGGTGAGGGAGTCTCTTTAATGGTGTTATAAAAAAAGAAACTACAAAAAAAAATCCATACATGTTCTAGCAATAAATGTCTGAGACTTGTTTATGCACATGAATCACTCCCAAAATGAGTTTTTATTAGGAGAACATCAAAGAGGTTGTGTGTGTCTCTTCTGTGATCTGAATTTACATGACGTTTGAGGATATCCCAATTTCAACACATCACTGTCACGCAGGGCTTGAAAATAGGTTTTACTGAACAATCTGCCCCAAGCAGAATGAGGGGGTGAGGAGTTGAAGGTCAAGCCTTTCATGGCACCGTGCGATCTCTGCTCTGTCTGCCGTGGTATAAATCATAAACCCTCTTAATCCTGCCATGTGTCAGCAAATAGCTTTAAACCTTCCCAGGAGAGTGTTTAATGAAGCTTGGGTCATCCTGAGAGGCAGAGGGGCTCAGAGTTGTTAAAACGTGGAGAGCAACAGTCCCTCACTGGGAGGTGAGAGGGAGGATTCCACAGCAATCCCTGACTGCGAGGTGAGAGGGAGGATTCCACAGCAATCCCTGGCTGCGAGGTGAGAGGGAGGATTCCACAGCAATCCCTGACTGCGAGGTGAGAGGGAGGATTCCACAGCAATCCCTGACTGCGAGGTGAGAGGGAGGATTCCACAGCAATCCCTGACTGCGAGGTGAGAGGGAGGATTCCACAGCAATCCCTGACTGCGAGGTGAGAGGGAGGATTCCACAGCAATCCCTCGCTGCCGGGTGAGAGGGAGGATTCCACAGCAATCCCTCACTGCCGGGTGAGAGCGGGAGGATTCCACAGCAATCCCTCACTGCCGGGTGAGAGCGGGAGGATTCCACAGCAATCCCTCACTGCCGGGTGAGAGCGGGAGGATTCCACAGCAATCCCTCACTGCCGGGTGAGAGCGGGAGGATTCCACAGCAATCCCTCACTGCCGGGTGAGAGCGGGAGGATTCCACAGCAATCCCTCACTGCCGGGTGAGAGCGGGAGGATTCCACAGCAATCCCTGACTGCGAGGTGAGAGGGAGGATTCCACAGCAATCCCTGACTGCGAGGTGAGAGGGAGGATTCCACAGCAATCCCTCACTGCCGGGTGAGAGGGAGGATTCCACAGCAATCCCTCACTGCCGGGTGAGAGCGGGAGGATTCCACAGCAATCCCTCACTGCCGGGTGAGAGCGGGAGGATTCCACAGCAATCCCTCACTGCCGGGTGAGAGGGAGGATTCCACAGCAATCCCTCACTGAGAGGTGAGAGGGAGGATTCCACAGCAATCCCTGACTGCGAGGTGAGAGGGAGGATTCCACAGCAATCCCTCACTGCGAGGTGAGAGGGAGGATTCCACAGCAATCCCTGACTGCGAGGTGAGAGGGAGGATTCCACAGCAATCCCTCGCTGAGGGATGAGAGCGGGAGGATTCCACAGCAATCCCTCACTGAGGGATGAGAGCGGGAGGATTCCACAGCAATCCCTCACTGAGGGATGAGAGCGGGAGGATTCCACAGCAATCCCTCACTGCCGGGTGAGAGCGGGAGGATTCCACAGCAATCCCTCGCTGAGGGATGAGAGCGGGAGGATTCCACAGCAATCCCTCACTGAGGGATGAGAGCGGGAGGATTCCACAGCAATCCCTCACTGCCGGGTGAGAGCGGGAGGATTCCACAGCAATCCCTGACTGCGAGGTGAGAGGGAGGATTCCACAGCAATCCCTCGCTATGGGATGAGAGCGGAGGATTCCACAGCAATCCTCACTGAAAAAATAAACTTTAAATGTATAAAATAAAGGCAAAATCAATAAGGTTACAGATGCAACAGACAAGATGCACCAGTGTCATGACGACCGTCAATAACCCCGCCCACGGCCTGCTTCAGCCCCGAGCCAGATTCAGATCTGTTACCGGGCCGGAGTTTGACGGTTTGTGTTGTGTATATTGCTAGTGTGAAAGCACTCGACCTGTGAGGGTCCCAGGCCCTCGGGTCGGCTGTGCCAGGGTGAAAGGGGTAGAAGTGTACCAACGGAAGCACGCTCTCTCCCATGGTGGAACATGTGCTGTTTAAAAATCTATTGCAAGTTAGGGGAAACTTGTATTCACGTTGAATGTTTGTTTTTAATTGTGTCACCCTTTAACAGTAACAAATAAGTAATTAAGCGGGCACATAATGAGGCAATGTATCTAAACAAGTTAAATACAGAATGTCATAACATGGAAACCTCTCCTGTTCATCCCAGGTAGGAATGCAGCTGAAGGCCAGTCCTAGTCTGATTTCCAGCCTGCTGGAGCTGCATTACTTCATACATTGTACATCACTGCAGGGACTTCTCAGTGTGCAATTCATCCAGGAACAAAAGAGAAGCCTGATGCTGCAAGGAAAAGAGAAGAGGCTGGGGTTAATGCACTCCACTGTTAAGAGCAGAGAGTTAGGGTTAAGGCACTCCACTTTTACCACATTAATGTCTAACCAGCTATGAAGCAATTGTCTGTCAATAACTAAGCACCGCAGCAATACGTATGCAATACATGTGTGCAGCTCCAGTGGTTTTAGAGGGGCTCTGCTGATCAGTGAAGGCCCTGCTTGAGGGGAGGTGGCGGCACAGCAGAGGAATCAGCAGGAGTCTGTCAATGCTCAAGTTCATCTGAAGCGTTTTGACCCGAATTTCTCCATTTCACTTGTCATGATAAATGATGTGTCACAAATGAAGTGCTGTAGCAGAATTCAGGCGGAGGTCTCATTTTGCAGTTAATCTACCATTAAAACAACAACCTGGCAGCACAAGCTTTATTTGGAAATAATGTATGCTGCTTTTAACGCACACCAGCGTTGGAGGTCCATTTTGAAAGGTAAGAATGATAGCCCTGCGTGAGACTTCATGGACGGCATGGTGTAGGTAGGTTGATAGAATGCATTGCATGGTGTGTAGACCTGCAGTTTCTCAAGCTTCATTCTTTGATGCAGTGAAGGGATCAAGCAGTTCAAGTGCAGAGGCTGGTAGTGAAGCTCATTGCCAGCAGCTGGTGTTTGCGTCTGGTCAGCGCTGCCGTGTGAGGGATTTGAAATTGCAGTCCGCTGCATTCTGGATGCCGATCAACATTTTTTTTTTTTTTTTTTTTTTTAAAGGGCTGCTGTTTCAGCGGAACCTGCCCACAAAGCATTTTATTAACTGCTTGGAAAAACCAGTAAAGCTATCGCTGTACGTGTTGATAATTCTCACTGCTGCTAACTAGCTCTCCATAAATATGAACACCTTCTCACAACTGTAGTAACCTTATAGGCCTTTTATACAACCCAGAATGCCTCGGTGTCTCTCTGTGTACAAGCTTTTATAAATGTATTTCGATTACAGTTTATGCTGACTGGTGTAATAGTGGGTGCTTTTTTTTCTTATTTTTGCAAGTACTGTTTGACATTCCATTTCTGTGTTGATTGCCTAAATACTCTGGTCACCAGATATTGGAAGTAATATCTTCACACACCACTAAGGATGAAACTCAACTGCTATTTAAGTAAGAACAAAAAGCCTTTCAAATAATATATTGACTTATAATAGGAACAATACCCCAACACTGGGAATGGCTGAAGTCACAGAACTGCTTACTGCTATTAATTCACTGGAGCCAATGCAGACAGATGATTAGTATGTTTACTTTGTGTGTTGTTTCAGGGGCAGCCGTTGTTCCAAGAAAATCTGTTTTAAAAAAAAAAAATAAATATTCAACCCAGAAGCACTGATTGGTTGTGTGTTTAAAGCTGTCGATAACCCATGACTCAGATGGGAGGAACTCCATCACTGCAATGTCCTGCTCATGGTGTGGACGGGAGATGTGAGGAACTCCATCACTGCAATGTCCTGCTCATGGTGTGGACGGGAGATGTGAGGAACTCCATCACTGCAATGTCCTGCTCATGGTGTGGTCAGGAGATTGTCTTTCTAATAATAACTGGAACTCAGAGCAGCTGATTCAAATTTGGTGCCGTTCTGAAACAAGAAGGCAGGGTGGAGCTAATGGCACAAACAAAAGGAAGATGGTTTATAACAGCGAGGAGAGGGACCGCATGGAGAAGTACTCGTGGAAATGTACAGAGCAGTTTGAAAGCAGGTTGACAGCTGCAGAAACTAAACTTACACTAAAAAAAAAAAACATGCCTTCAGTAATCTGTGACACCTGCATGATGTGGGAAATCTGAGAAAACCCAGCAGAGCTCAACCAACTGTGTGTAAAGTGCTGCAAGATCCAAGACTTGCTTCAACGAGTAAGTAAGCTAGAAATGGAGCTGCAGGAAATGACAGAGCTTGAGGAGCTGAAGCACCCAGAGTTGTTGAAGTTTGCACCCCTAACAGACAGAGCCACCAAAGAGATAGAAGAGGGTCAAAACAGCTGGATTCGGGTAGGCAGAGCCAGGGGAAAAAATGAAACTTAATCAAACACAACCACCAGCACTCAAAACATTAAACAAGTCTGAGCCACTTCAAAATTTAGATGATCAAAACCAACATCAAGAGAATGAAAGGAACAACATCCAGGACACTCTAAACAGTGCTGGCCAGGCAGCAAAAAGAAGAGAGGTCCTGATTGTCGGGGACTCCATATTGAGAAACACAGCAAGTTCAGTTTGCAATGTGGACCCCCTTACTACAACAGTGTGCTGCCTTCCAGGAGCCTCTGTCAAGCACATCACTGAGAACATGGACAGGCTCCTACAACAAACAGGAGATGACCCGGTAGTAGTCGTCCACATCGGTACAAACAACATTGGAAGAGACAGAGCTAGATCCCTGCAAAACAAATTCGAAGAGCTAGGAAACTGCCGTCACCTTGCAAAGGACCATATGGACAGCTGGAAATAAATAATCTAAATGCATGGTTGAAATCGTGGTGCACATGGGAAGGCTTCACCTTCCTTGAACACTGGACCAACAAGGACTATCTATATAGGCGGGATGGACTACACTTAAACAAAAAGGGATCCAATCTGGTCAGACAACATGCCCCACTTGCTGACCTGTTCCTATCCAGTTTTAAATAACTTTAGCATAACAGAGGCAGAAGTGTTAAAGGGACTAGGAGCTCTTAAAATAAAGAAATCCCCTGGGCCAGATGACATCCTCCCAATAGTACTCAAAGAAATGAAAGAAGTTATTTACAAACCGCTAACTATGATCATGCAACAGTCTCTTGACCCAGGGGTTGTACCGACAGACTGGAGAATTGCAAATGTAATAAAATTGAAGGAATCTATGAAAAAGACCGAGGAGTTTATGTTGACTCAGAAATGTCTTCATCTAGACAATGTGGGGAAGCTATAAAAAAGGCCAACAAGATGCTCGGATATATTGTGAATAGTGTTGAATTTAAATCAAGGGAACAAATGGTATAACTTTACAATGCATTAGTAAGATCTCATCTAGAATATTGTGTTCAGATCTGGTCACCTCGCTACAAAAAACGATATTGCTGTTCTACAAAGAGTGCAAAGAAGAGCAACCAGAATTGTTCTGGGTTTAAAAGGCATACCACATGTAGACAGCCTAAAAGAATTGAATCTATTCAGTCTTGAACAAAGCCTATGCGGCCATCTGATTCAAGCTTTCAAAATTCTAAAAGATAGTGGCAATGTTGACCCAAGGGACTTTTTCAACCTGAAAAAAGAAACAAGGACCAGGGGTCACAAATGGAGATTAGATGAAGGGGCATTCAGAACAGAAAATAGGAGACACTTTTTTTACACAGAGAATTGTGAGGGTCTGGAACCAACTCCCCAGTAATGTTGTTGAAGCTGATGTAACGGATGTGTAATGGATGTATTGTTTATTTTTGTGAATGTAATAAGATTGAGTTTTATTGTGTGATTTTTATCATTTTTACTGTTGCACTGTCCTTTTAAACCCCAGGGAGACTACTGGTCTCCATAGTAATTGCAGTGCTAATTCGTAATGGGGCCACCTGTATAAAAACAGGTGGAGTTAATCAGCTGAGAGCGACCGGGTTTGATAGATTTGTGAGCTGAGAGCACGGGTCGGGGAACTACTGTTTGGTAAGGATTGTAACTTTTCAAGTGTAATACTGAGGCGCTGTGAATTGGCTGAAGCGATAGAAGTTAATGGTAAACTACTACTATTCATATTGAATAGTTTGGTCCGCTCTATATTAGAGTGGTTTCAGTGAAGTATCCCCCGTGCTCTTAGACGTCGGTCGCAATTGTATGGGGTTGATTACAAAAGAGAATGTGCATTGTCTGTATTCTGAGTTGGTAATTACGATCCTGTGAATTTTGATGTAATATCTGAGCGCTGCATACGAACTTCTTTTCTGTGTTCGTGGTTGTTTTAGACTTTTAGAGTAGCGTCTTTGTCCTGATTATCCTAACTGTAATTGTGTGTGTGTTTACAATGTATAGTTATAAAAGGCCTGTTAACTTTTGATTGCACACCTGCACTTTATCCACCTGTGTATTAACTAAAATAGCGGTTATTGGAGAGTTTAAGCATTAGGCATTTTTTAGGGTGCATGAAGTTTTCTGTTTTTCTATGAAAATCACTGATTTATTAGTTTTTTTAAAGTGTGTTATTTAAGGTTTGTTTTATCGTTTGGGTGTGTTTGTGGAAACCACTATTTGCTTTGAAGGCTGTTATTTAAAAGTGTTATTGTGCTATGAATTGTTATCTTTTTATTTAGAAGTGTTGGTGTGACATTATTAGTTTAAAGTATCCTAGTGCTTAGGGTCTGATGGGATCGCTCTTGGTTAAAAATCTGCTGCTATAGTTTAAAGGTTGCTGCTATCAAAGCTGCTGCTATAGGTAAAAGCTGTGATATTTTGTTTAAATAAAATTCTTATTGTTTTTATACCTTGTTGTCCTCACTTTACACACTGTGCTGTCTTGATTTTTAAAGAACCTGTTATTTATTTGGAGTTTTATATTAGCTTCAAATTGGCGTAGTCATTAATTCTACTTAATTGGTTATTTAAGATAGTCAATTTAATTATAGGGATAACCGAGGGGGTTATCCTTGGTTGACTATTGAACGGTGTTTTGGAGGGGGGCGCTACACTGACACCCTGGGATCCTTCAAGAAGCTCCTTGATGAGATTCTGGGAACAATAAGCTACTAACAACCAAACGAGCAAGATGGGCCGAATGGCCTCCTCTCATTTGTACTTTTATGTTCTCGTTTGTACTTTATGTTCTTAACTCTATCACTGCAATGTCCTGGTCATGGTGTGGGTGGAGATTCAGTTTTAAAGAGTATAGAACACAGAGATGGAGCTGGAATTATGAAACTCCTCTTCTGAATTCCTGTTGGCTGATGAGCGTGACTGTCACTGCAGTGTGGTTTGAGTTGCTTCTTCTCAAAGACGGCAGACTGTACACAGAGTCTTCCACTCGGAATGGTGCTGCACTTTATGTATTGTGGGTGTTTCAGTGCACCACAGAATGTTTATTAAACTATTATTAAATGAAAGTGTGTCTGGTATTTATAGTGGCCGACACCTCAGACCTTTAAACCTGCATGAGTGTAGCTAAGGGTTCTGTTAAACTGTCTTCAGCTGTAATTTAATCAAGCACCAGACTGGCATTTATCAGACACTCTGCAGGCCTCAATTTAAAGAAGCTGCTGTTGCTGCAGTCTCACAGGGGCCCGTTCTGCTGTTGACATTTTTCATGTTTTTTCTGACTGCTTTTCTAAAGAAGCCTGTAGAATTGCCCCAACTCTATATGTATGAATTGAACCTAAAGACATTGCAGAGACACAAGCTCTTGTGCCATTGAGAAGAGTACCACAGATAAGAGGAAGGGGGCCGCGATTTTAAAGGTTTAAGAACATCAATCAGAAAGCGAGATGTCGAGGCAATGATAATGAACGAGTATTGTAGCTTTAAATCAATCTTCAATATGTTCTGTGAACAGCAAGGAGTGTCAGCGAGTCACTAGGAATTGGTTAGTAAACAGCTCCCTGTTGTGCTGTAGACACTAATGAGGAGGATGGCCTCTGAGTAAATGCACTCTTCTCTTATTGAGTTTGTCACTCAGCAGGCAACACTTCTGTCATCCCTGACCTAGGAGGTCAAAGACCTGCATTTCACTTTGGAGGGCCAGGACTTTTTTAGGTTTTTTTATTACTTTAGTGACGGTACTCCAAGATTTGCTGATATTTGGGGTCTGTGAAATCAGTCAGTGAAGTTGTTTTAAATTTGTATTTTTGGCACAAACAGTAGCTTTAACTTTTATTTGTGATAAGGATGACATTCATAGAGCAGCTGCGTAAAGCCTGGCTCGGCTCTGGTATCACACCAGTGTACTGCGTGTTAACTGAAGTTTAACAAGAGTTGTTTATGACGTGGGAGGAACTGAATGCCCTGGCTATCCCCCAGGAGAAAATGGCCCCCCGTGACCTATTGGGTGAAAGGTGAGGGCTCTGCCTCCTGAGCTAGCGATGAACACGATAACGGGGTGTGGGGTTAAATACCAGGCCTTTCTTAAAGGGGATCCCCGGTCATCAGGCTCCTCTGTACCGACAACAGCAAGCTGTTTGCTAATTTGTGTGGCTCGGGGGGCCCTGTTTGAACAAACACAGCAGGCTGTGACATTAGGGCTGACCTGCTACCCTCCTGGCCTCTGCCCTGTTGATATAAACTCCCAGCACCTTGGTTCGCTGTCCCTTTAGGACTGGGGGGGGAGGGGGTCTTGGGATTAAGTGCAGTTTGCTTTTTCCTGTGAATCTAGAGCAGATTCAAGGCAAGAAAATGTCATACAGAAGCAGAGTTTAAAGAACAAAGTGGGTGTAAAAGAAAAATCACTTTCTAGAAAACAAATGCATATTGTTGTAGTTCAAAAGGTATTTGTTATCCGATGTGGTCCAGGGAATGCACAAGGAGAAAGTATTAAGAACTGATCCAGGAAAAGATGGTCCAGAGAGATGGCCTTGAAATGGTGAAGAAGCGACGGAGGCAGGCTGTCTTACACCGGGGGTGGGGGTCATGGGTTCTGTCAGCTGGCTTTTAGAGACAGCATGTCCATGATTGTATTACAAGTGTGCCGGGTTAACTGGAGAAGCCACAGCAGTTCCCACCACACTGCATTTACCCTTCAGGCTATTTTCACACTGCTGTTAAAGGTCAACACTGCTAATGTCTGATTCCGCACTTCATATCCTACAAAGTTAAGATTCGAAGCAAGGAATTTCTTATTGCTCAATTTGCAGCTTGCATGCTGGCTCCATGCCCACCCTGTTTGTGGTTACATTTATTTATCCTCTTTGTATTGATGCAATTAATTTTATTTTAATTGGGGGGCAGGGTTGTCCAGTGTATTATATAATTCTTAAATGGGAGGAGGGGGACTATTGGCAGCTAATTCAAAACAACCAACATGCCTTCATCCGAATTTATGATAATATTCTGGACAGTTAAATGGATAAACAGGTGTTCTTATGGCAGAGGTGGGATTGACGACAGTGTCTCAAGGAAGAGATGACTCAACCCCCTCCCTCCCTCCAAAAGCTAGAGTGAGATTGTGAAGCTAAACGTGTTCTTTTTGCAGGGGCTGTGCTGTTGAGACGTTCATTGACATTAGTACTGAAGAAGTTTGTTTATTTTATTTATTTATTTATTTGATATGATTTGAACGCACGGTGATGCAGCCCACAGTGCCTTGGTTCTGCGTGAGAGTTCCTAGTGTGGCCCACACTGCTGGCCAGAGAAAGTGCTTCCACCGCTGTCCTGGTGCAAGAGGTGACCTCATCTCCCCCCCCATTCTACTCCCCCACGCTAGCGCACAGCTCCCCCGTGACGTCTGAGAGTCCGAGCATCCTGCAGCAACTCTCCAGGAGCGGCTTGTTGCACTTCCTGCTTCAGCTTCTTGCCAAACAGCAGGATCTATTGTGACCTGTTACCTAATGACTGGACCGGAGGCATGTTTACAAGATTTGAGGAGGGGGCCCCTTTACAGAACTGGGGAGTGCAGAGAGGGGGGAGGGTCTGGAATGGCCAACTAGTCACAATCTGTTCAGGATTCATTGAAATAGAGGCTGAACAATGTCAATACCATGCAATATATATTTGTATTTGAAAAACAAAACATGTGGTATTACATATATAATACTTTAATTACTAATAAACCCACAACAAGTTTTCTTGTAAACAAACATCTGGCACAATTGCCCTGGCGAGTAAAATTTTCCAAGATTTAAATGGATCACAGTCAGTGCAGAGGCATAGATGGGGGAAAAAGAAGAGCTGATTTCAGATAACTGACATTATATCTACATCCCTCTCCCTGCCTTCAATACTCAACCCTTTTAACTATTTACTGCAACGCCACCTGCTGGACAACCAACATGTAACTTGGAAGGGGAATCGGATGCTTCCGTTGAGCCTCTTGAGAGCCAAATCTGACGCTGTGGGAGCAGATGTCTGTGCTTACCATGTTGGTCAGAGGCAGACTCTTGGAAACTCAATCCGGCTCTTGCATGAGGGTGTTCTGCTCAACCCTGCCTCCTCCTATACTTCTTCCAACTGTACAGACACACTGATGAATACCCTTCAATTCTCTATATGGAAAGGGGATACAGTGACTGTAATTGTTCGGCACACACTTGTCACTGCGCCGCAGCAAGCACTGGCACAGTTTACTTGTAAAGGATTCTATATGGCCATCCACTCATCACAAAGTTAGAACCCCAATGCAGGGTCCCAAATGCAACATCTTGTATTTAGGATTTTATTGATCCAATTATTTTCATTAGTCTATGTAAAATTGATGCTTTTTTGTTTTTATTGGTCTCGTACAACTTAACACATGTTGCAGGTCTTATTTAAAAAGAAAAAGTTGGGTTAATGAGGAATAGGAGCCAGAAGGATTCAGATACATTATGCAATGCATAGAAACTCATGAGATTGATGGTTCTCAGCTCAGAAGATTTCATTGTAAAAATTAAGAGCCTGGTAAAATTCAAAAAGATATCCCTGACTGTCTTTGTCCCCTGATACTGCAGGTCCCTGGTATTGACCACGGTTCCCAGGGCCAGTTTAACATCACGGTTCCTAGGACCAGTTTAACATCACGGTTTCCAGGGCTAGTTTAACATCGCGGTTCCTAGGACCAGTTTAACATCACGGTTCTCAGGGCCAGTTTAACATTGATGTTCTCATGGCCAGTTTAACATTGAGGTTTCCAGGGCCAGTTTAACATTGAGGTTCCCAGGGCCAGTTTAACATTGAGGTTCCCAGGACCAGTTTAACATTGAGGTTCCCAGGACCAGTTTAACATGTGTCCTGGAGTTGGTGTTGAAAGAGAAGCCTGCTTTGTAGGCGTCGGGGTACAGAGACCCAGTTTGACGGATACCTCAGAAAAGTGAAGTTTTGTACACTGAGTGAAAGGCACTCTGGGGTCACAGAGCAGATTCTAATGGGCGACAGGCCGATTAGACCCATTACAGAGCAGATTCTAATGGACAAGGGGGCGATTAGACCCATTACAGAGCAGCTTGATACTTCCTCCTTCCCCTAACTAATACATGAACAAAGAAAACTTGCTCTCCAGCCCAGCATTGTTACATGCTCTGATAACGCATGAGGAACAGGTGGGATACCTCCATTTTCTGAAATATTGGTAAATAGTTATTTTTTATTATACACTGGACACATTCCAACCAATAAACCTGCACGTTCTACTGAGAGGAAGTGGTGCTCATTGACAGCTGTGCGCTGTGATCCTGGAGCAGGGCTGTCTGTGGGGCTGGGCTCAGCTGTGCTCGACTCATCCCTGCAGCGCTATCAGCCGGTGAATTCAGCAGCAGCTGGGGATCTCTTTCAGAGATGGAGCGGCACCGGGACAGGAAGTGAGGCATGTAGATGCTGATGAGACTGACAGCTGACATCACAATCAGGTCCCTGGGGCGGGTCCCACTGGGGATGGAAGTAATAAAGTAGCAGTTTAAGAAGTTCTGCAGCTGGAGTGGTCTCCACTTGATGCTGCTGCAAAGCGTGCCTGTTGGGAGATTTGTGTGATTTGAACTAGGGAAGCCCATGATATCTAGAACAGCTGGGTCCATAGAGATGTCAGTACCATGGCTCAACACATTGTAGCCATTTACCAGCAGAAGGAGCATGTCAAACGCACCCCCCACTCGGGTTCAATTCATTCGGTTTTTTTCCAGCTCCTGTCGGAGCAAGGAGACAGTGTGAAGCTGGATCACATGCACACACATGCTAAGACATAAAATAATTAAAGCATTTTAAATAAAAGCTGCAATGCAACCCATGGCCATCAGTAGGTGTTAACTTCCCAGTTAGATGCCACTGTCATGAACAATAGACTATTTACGTAACGTAATTAACCATTTGAGGGAGCTTGTCACATGTGGCTCGCAGGTTTCTTGCCAGTATGTGGTGTCCTTGACTTGTGCAAGTCCAGCGGAAGGCACAGACTCAAATGCTTGTTTACAGGACTTGGGTTCATAATGGTTTTACCTAACTGAGCTTTTTGAAGTTATGGTTAAAGTGCAGTGGAACACCAACTTCCTGTCCAGTTTCATAAACTGAAGATCACAGGCGTCTTGCACTCTGAGACCTGTTCCTGCTTCTGAAAAACACTGCGAACCTGCTTTCCTGTCTGTTGTGTGTGTTCATTGCTCTGCGCTTATTTTAGGTTTGTGTCCTGCTGGGCTGAAGCATTAAAAAGTTTAATTACATTTTAAAACCAGTGCCCTTATCAAGCATTTCAAGCACTTACAGCTTCATAAACACTTTATTTTGTGGTATCCACCTGTGGTTTTAAACAAGAGTTGGGATTCCAGGCGCTGAAGTGAGTGGATTCATTTTCACCTCTCGGACGAGGGAATGCTGTTTGAACCCCAATCCCTGCTTTCCCTCACGTAGCCGGTCTCATTCCTCCTCTTCACCCAGCCCTCATGGACATGCTGCTTGACCTCTACACTGACCTCCGCCCCCGGGTCAATGGGTCTGTCTGTATCAGACTGGCAGGAGTCTGCCTCCACAGGTGATACAACAGAGCCACTCTTAAATCTTCTGCTCTGCTGGGATTCACTGTCGTGCCACTTGAATTACTGCCATGCGACCTCAAAGCACAACATGTCTTGTTTTAAACATGAGGATGCATCCCAGGAGCTGCTGTCTCTGTAGTTACCAGTTTCTCTGTATTGAATTAGCTGGCTTTCAGATCCCCCAATAATTCTATTTTTAGGGTAGATTTTGAAATATCCAATCCAAGATAAACCAGCAAGTACTGGGATCTGAGTTTGCTGGATCTTGGCTTGATTTTGAAATGGTAATCTCAACTATTGTCTGCACTTGCTTGCACTCTAACTTTACAAAATCCAGAAATAAAAAGAATCCATTTTTTTCATCAACAAAACAGAGCAATAAAGCACATTTATACTCTTGAAACCGGTTAAAAATGATTCAGTTTAATCAAAGGGTAGTGTGTTTGTCTATTTTCCAAGTTTTGACAATATGGCCCGTAGTACAGAAGTTTTGGTATTGAAATTTGTCTGACACATTCATAAAGAATGACCAATGCTGGTAAGTGCATATGGCAGAAATTCACACAGACCTCTGGAAGACCGTGACCTCGGGCCGTTCTCTATTGGTTTTTGGATATCAGCGATTCTGTGGTTATCTCTCAGCAGCAGCAGGTACTGCTGTTAATCAGGAGTTATTCACACTGGCATCATGGTGCTTTTCATATTTTGCTCCTGGACTTTGCTGTCAGTATGGAGAGCATCAGGAGTGTGCAATGCTGCATACTGCGCTCTCATTGATAATGGAAAAGGGGCCACAGTGGAAATCAGGAATGTGCAATGCTGCATACTGTGCTCTCATTGATAATGGAAAAGGGGCCACAGTGGAGATCAGGAGTGTGCAATGCTGCATACTGCGCTCTCATTGATAATGGAAAAGGGGCCACAGTGGAGATCAGGAGTGTGCAATGCTGCATACTGCGCTCTCATTGATAATGGAAGAGGGGCCACAGTGGAGGGGGCTTATGTGACCCTCCCAACCCCCTTCTTAGAAGAGGTTGAGAGCACCCCAGCTCATAAATATATCCTCTCTCTGCATTAAGCTGAATCTACATGCAGCGGGTGCAGCATCTGTTTCCGGGCCAGCCGTTTTCAGCTGGTTTTGGTTTCCAGAGGAAAAGCCTTGCAGTAATCATTTCACTTCAGGTAGTTTAGAAAGGTTTCGGCTCGCTAATGAGCTGGGGAAGCAAGCTTCTTGGTCGAAACTGAGTCTTTTTTATAAGCAGCAATATGTGTCAAAACCACATTGCACTGATGAAGGGCCTGCGCACAAAGAACAGTGTGTTTGTCTGGAACTCGTGTGAAACTCCTTGAATATCTCAGAGTATACTCCCTCTCTAACTCCTTTGATGGCAACTTAGCCTACTGTAAAGTCAGGGATCAAAACTTTTAAAAAGTAATCCATTGATTCAGACCTGCTTTTAATAAGACCGTCTGCTTCCCTGGCATACATCTTTAGAAAATGAAAAAAACCGACCTTTTTATTTGGCATCCAGTTTGAATACAACTAATGATCTTGAATGAATGTTTTTTGAATGTAAAGAGTTTGGGTTGTTGTGTCCTGACTGCTCGGCTACAGTGCCTGCGCCGGGACAAGGAAGGTAACAGAAGGTGCCAGTCAGCCAGTCCCTGGGAGTGGAGACACGTGTATAGACACACCAGCACACATCTGCACTCGGTGAGAATCCACATGTGCTCCCTGCCTCTCTCGGGATGATGCTTCTCAAGCTGCCCACCCCCTCCAGGTAATAAAGGCAAGCGTTCTTAACACAGCCTTTTAATCATCTTTCGATGTGCTTTAGCCCGTCAGTCCTGCTGCCTCTCCCGGGGCTCTTTGCATTGTCTTCCAACACACGCTACCAGGCCCATTACATAAAGGATCCCTGCGAGATGAAACCACCTCACAGAACGCCTGTAAAACAGACTTCCTCCCCCGCAATCGGATAATTCAAGCCAAATGAGGTCTGCTACTCGCTATTAGGGTTTTATTTTAACCCATAAACAGCTAGAGGGCTCTTTTCGCTATCCTGTTAAACTCTGTTTTGCTAACAGTAACAATTAATGTTTTGAATTAACAGGACAGGTTTTATTCCTATTTCTATTTTATGAGCAGCCACCTTTTCAAGCACAAGAACCCTTTCACCACCAACGGCAACATTAAGGGGCAGAGCATGGAGCAGCTACAACAAAACCAGTAAGTCTAAATAATGTGGCTGCTACAAAACTTAAATACAAGTGGTTTGTTCCTGTTGAGATCCAGATGTATCTTTTATAACCATGTGACCCTTGTCTTGTAGCTGCTATTCATTTATTTAGATCTAAAGGCGTCTCTGGCTCGGTACTGTCTTCATGATCAGGCTGAAAGAGACTGCGAGCTTTCATTTGGAAGTTGAATTTGCACGCAGATTTGTAGGTTTTGCTGGTTTGCCCACTTATCAGCTAAATAACCCTTGAGTGCTAAACTTCCATTTCTTTCAGACAGATTTAGCAAAGAAGTCTTATCCAAAGGGTGGAACCCCTAGCCACACAGCTATGAGATTAGGGAAATCAATCAATCTTTACTATACAAAACACTTTGGAGAAATAGTAAAAGATGATAAAATAATAGAAAGCTTGCGAGGTTTCAGGCAGGAAATCTACAGTACAAATGCCTCTACATTCATTGCCAGCCTATTGCCAGCAAGTTCAAATTCACCCATAAGGTGTATATAGACACCTATCAGGGCTTGAATTTCATTTTTGTGTGCTGGGGATTTCCCCATGCTGCAGCCAATGGGGATTATTTTAGGGGATATATATATATAATATATATATATATATATATATATATATACTGCATCATCATTCACACTGGTGTTGCTTTTGCTTTCAGGAGACCTAACAGCTGTTCATCACTGTGAGACAGAGCACACTCTCCATTGCTTTGCCATTACCTGTCGTGAGGTTTTGCTGCAGCAGAAGAAAAAGGTGCTTTTCTTTTTAACCAGCGCTCCACTTCTTTTTTTTAACTCTTTACACTCAGCCCTATTTCCGCCTGTTTTTCACTGTTTTCATTTATGTCTGGATAGTTTGTACTGCATGCATGTAACGTATCAAATGAAAGGCCACAAAATGTCCTTTCATATTATGTAAGCTGCAACAGGATCAGGCATACTATATGTAGTATATGTTTAAAAAAAAGAACAATTTAAAAAAAAAATCATGTTTGGTCACTGCTAGATATTGTAATCATAGATGTCTCAAAAAAAAAAAAAAAAACACTGCACCATTGAACCTCAATATGAAATTAACATGGAGGGGTGGAGCTGAGCTTTTAAGTTTTCCAACAATACCTCCCTTTTCAGTCTAGCTGCTACAATGACAGAGCAATAGACTCAAAACGAAACCTAAGCTGTGAACTCTGCCACATGATGAGAGGCTTAACTTCAGGCGATCGTAGTTCTGGCTAGGAGTACCGCGTACACACACTGAATACGTCTTTGGAAAGCCCCGAGTCTGTACTTTTAAACAAGCCAGGTAGGTGGCTTTTACGGTGCCTGAGTAATATGTGCGTAACCTTTGGTTTCGCTGACGACCCAAAATGAATGGGGCTGAGTTTTAAGAGTTAAAGAGAAAATCAATGCTTGCAAAACAACACCTAGATAGACTTAATGTCTTTTTTTTTTTTTCAAAGCTGTTTACTTAGTGCAATGTACTGAGTTTCTATGATCCTTAAAGATAGTGGCCGAGAATCACGTACGAGAGAATAAAGTCTTGCGGCACTTTAAATATCCAACACTACTTTTATTTATTTATTTTAACCAGAACGACTCGGAATGCGGCTCAAAGTGCTTTCGTCTCTGGCACCCACTTCCTTAGAGACTGTTGTAGCGTTTCAGGCATTCTAAATTGGGTGAAAAATACAGCAGCTTGGTGTTTTCAAATATCTCTGCAGGATTTTCCCGCACTGAAAGTTACAGATATGCAGGAGCAACTTGGAAAAGGTGCGGTTCCCGCGATTCCGCGCTGAAATTCAAGCCCTTCCTATTTTGCAAACTCAGTCTTGCAGTGCTTTCGAATTTACCGCTTGTTGTTTGTCTGCTTGCGTACCCCCGCCGGTCGTATCAACGTTGTCCCTTTCCTTCACATTATGGATTCATAGACCAGTCCAGGAAGAAACGTCCTGACAGGAAACCCACATCTATCTTACAAACGCTGCATTGTTTCATTCTACAGCAATCTCTTCATCTCAGTCACTCCGTCGCTGAACGTTTCTTATTCCAGTAATCCTCATCTCAAAAAATCACAAGGTAGGAACGTATAACTTAGTAATATTGTTATTTCTCCTTGCATTGCATAATCAAATTCAGGACTGCGACACCTTGCTTGTGCAAAAACCTATGACGCATATCCAATGCGCCGTCAGGAGCATCGCTGCCGTGGAGTGTAGCCAAATGCGAGAGCAGTCACACAATCAGGATTTCAGAAAAAGAAAATACATCGTTCACAGCTGATAACGTTTCGTAGAATCTCAGCATAACCTCCATACTTTACAAAGTTAGCCTTTCCAAGCGCTGCTTGTACTCCATGTGTCGCTATTCTAGTAGGGAGGTCAAATGTTTTGCATACCAGTCTGTCACAGGTATATGTACAGCGTGAAGAAATGCATAAGAATATCTGGATAGATTTATCTTTTAAATCGTCAACAATTTGACTAATACTGACTGCAGCTAATTCATATTTTGACCTTTAACTGGCAAGTACTTCTGTAGCATTCTGCCAAATCACATGATAACTCGGAAACTCCTCCCTTTTCACCAACTCGAGTTCTGAGAGAAATCAATCTCAGAGAGCACTCAAGCTGCTGTCCATGGAAACGAGGTGTACTGGGAAAATGCATCGCCGTTATTTTAAATGCATGGGTTTCGGTTTCTAATATTCAGAAATGTAGTGTGTTGTAGCTCGTTGTAAAGGGCATTTGTTTGTCTGAGAAATTGTAGCAATGTTTTGTGATAGTTTTGGGGGTCAAAATAATATCACCGCTGTGCATATTGGTAGTTTGTGAGGAACGTTGTTTGTTGTACAGGATGGGATTTGTGCATTTGCCACGGGAGGGGCAGGTAATGTGAATGTCTAGATCCTCTTGAGACCCCAGACTATGTGTTTTGGTATAATATTACAATTTTTTGGAATAATACATGCTGGGGACACAAAGATGAGACAAATTCAGATTTGGAGCAAAAACTGTGTGTACAGAATTTCGTACATCAGGACCACATCGGAGAAAAATAAAGGAAATAAAGCACATTAAAAGCCTTGTGTGTGGAAACTTTTAAAAAAGAAACTTAAAACGTTTGAACTATTGCTTGCTTTTTGGGTAATTTGTCTTGCCATATCATAGTACAGAATTTTTAACTTGACACCTCCTGTCTTTACTTCCACAACTCCTATATGTGGACTGTTTGCCCTATGTATGGAAACTTTTGAAGCACAAAAAACCTTGCACTTCATACATTAAACTTGAGATCTTCCAGAACAGCCTGGATTTTTGCACCTTCGAAGCTTTCACATCTCTGATTCTGGTGAATGGGCTGCCTTTGATGTCCTTGATTCTTTGATGTCCTTGATTCTTTGATGTCCTTGATTCTTTTGGAGGCAGTGGAGTCGGAAGTTTGTTTTTTTTTCTGTGGTGGATTGTCACCCTTACAGTCCATTGATTTGTTTTGTAGGCGATTCTGTAGTAAGTAGTCTGTCGATCTATGTGATCGACTGTACCCATTGATTTGTTTTGTAGGCGATTCTGTAGTAAGCAGTCTTGTCGATCTATGTGATCGACTGTACCCATTGATTTGTTTTGTAGGCGATTCTGTAGTAAGCAGTCTGTCGATCTATGTGATCGACTCCACCCATTGATTTGTTGAAGGCAGCACCTGCCTGGGGCTGTGGGACGTCAAGGTACCGTTTGTCCTTTTTAGACCAACTATGGCAACTGACCTGCGGCTCAACTGAACCACAAGTAGAAGCAAGAAGTATTTCCTTATCGTACCATTTGATGATTGCTATCTCCTTGTCATTTCTGAGTACCTTATCTGTTGATCCTCTTCCTTTTCTTTCAAGATCTTTCGTACTAAGCAGTTTGTTGTTTTTAGGAAGTCTGTTTCTCATTAAGATTCCAGTATACAACAAGAAGTCAGCAAGCTTCAGAGACGTGAAGAGTCTGTCAAAGTACACACAAGTGCCCTTTTCCAGCTGCGCTGTTAAACGTGCTACAACAGCTTGACCTTGGGTTAGGTTTTTTATTTATTTTTTTGTTTCCTGTAGCATTCCCTAACATGGCAAGCAGGTTGCCTATTCCCTGGTACAGCTCAAAGTCCATTGGCTTGCAGCTAACACAATTCAAGATCCCCTCAGGATTTGGTTTCTCAGATTTCTCTAAATATCACACAGCCAATTATTCAAGAACAATTCAAACAGTAATTGCTCTTTCTGCTTCCAGCTGCCTGTCGAGGTGTTTTTGCTGCAGTTCGTGTGCACCTTGAACTTCGGTCTCGGTGACGTATTCCATGTATTTGGAGCACGCAGAGTGTCCTGCGTGTTGCGTTTGCCATTTTCTGCTCGCTCTGGCTGCCTGACCGGGTCCTGCTGCAGTTCAGGGGGTGTTTTCTCTTTCATAAACAAAGTAAATCTGATAAAAGGAGAAACTGTTCACATTGCTTGCACTAATTCTGTTTTTTTTTTTTTTTTCTGTCCCCACATCTCCATGCTGAGATATCTGGCCTCCAGACCCCAATCCGCACCTCAGGACCTGCTGTATCTAACTGAGCAGAACCCGGCAGTCTCCAGGTCCTGGTTTCTGCAAGACTCCAAAAAGGCGGCCTTTCTTCCTTGAACTATTCGTGCCATTCCTTCAGGATTGGAGCTGCAACCACAGCTGCTCAGCGAAATATTCCTGCGCATGTCACAAAAAAGCTTGATTGGTGGTCTTCAGAGGCTTGTGAGATCTATATAAGGAACAATATTAAAGACATTCTCGTTGCCCAACAACATCTGGAACCAACATCCTAAAGAAGGACTTTATTCCAAGATCTAACCCTACCATCTCCTTTGCATATATTGAAAGAAACAAAACAAACTGCATTCTGCTATGATGACACCTATTATGTATAACTGTGCCTGGAAGGGAGGCGGCTGAAGGTCTAGGGCCCCCGGACATTTTTTCCTTTTTTAGTTTTTTCTTTTGTTCTTCCCTCCATTGACTTCAGTCACTCAAGTAGATATCACATGTGATATAATTTTTTTGGGGGGGGGGTTAACTTTATTTTTATATTTCACATTCAGCAAAATGCATGATGTGGTGTATGTGGCCATAATTATATAAGTATTTACATATATGTTTATTTTTGGGTTTTGGGTTTTTTTTTTGGTTTGGTTTTGTTTTTTGTTCATTGGTAGGAACACAGCGAATAGGGATTCTCTGCGAATCTCTCAGCCTCTCTGTTCCTTTGTGGGGAGTATGCGATGCTCCTCTGCCTCATCCTTTTTGTTCACCGGGATGAACACGTCGCATAGATTTATTATTTTATTGTTTGTTTTTTTAGCAGGCGGCAGCGGGATGCTCCGAAGGATGAAGCTGTGCTCCAACTACTTTATTATTTTTATACATCTATTGTTTGGGTTCAGCGTTTTTGGAAATGTGTAAGATTTTGTATTATAATAAAGGTGGTTATTTAATGTAAGATTGTACTTATGGAATATTATGAGATGCTTTATAAAACAGTGACAAATAAGTAATATAAAAAATAAGTACAGTAATCCGTAGCTGTTTATGCGCCATGATCAACCTCTTCAGGAATGTTAGTTTGTTATGGAACAGAGACGGTGAGTTCAGATATTGTAGATCCTACCAAAGTTTTCGTACACAGTGTTGTATGCGCTCCGTGCGCTGCCATTGCTGGTAGTGTCACGTCAGCTGTTCAGTGTGTTGATATGTAAATAAATCCTGTTCTCCTGCAGGGGGGCGTATCAACTTCAACCTCTGTCTCTATCTCCTGCCTGTCACTCGGCAGTGAATGCACGCACCCACATGGCAGACAGCTACTCCGTCACAAGCATTAATACCCTGTTGGATATTGCTGCTTTAGAAAGAGTGCAAAGAAGAGCGACCAGAATTATTCCTGGATTAAAATACATGTTATATGCAGACAGGCTAAAATAATTGAATCTATTCAGTCTTGAACAAAGAAGACTACGCGGTGATCTGATTCAAGCATTCAAAATCCTAAAAGGTATAGACAATGTCGACCCAGGGGACTTTTTTGACCTGAAAAAAGAAACAAGGACCAGGGGTCACAAATAGAGATAAGATAAAGGGGCATTCAGAACAGAAAATAGGAGGCACTTTTTTACACAGAGAATTGTGAGGGTCTGGAACCAACTCCCCAGTAATGTTGTTGAAGCTGATACCCTGGGATCCTTCAAGAAGGTGCTTGATGAGATTCTGGGATCAATAAGCTACTAACATCCAAGCAAGCAAGATGGGCTGAATGGCCTCCTTTTGTTTGTAAACTTTCTTATGTTCTTTCTTCTGTATCTTTCTAAACAAGGGATGTTGGGGAGCTCCCTAATAAAAGCTGAATCTCAAAACAATAATTGCATGACTCTAGTAATTGTTACAGCTGTGTATAATGGTATTTAAAACAGGATTCATTTTACATATCCACCCTGACTCTGGTCCCACCGCAGTCAGATATGTGACAGATTACTTCAGTATAAATAGGATGATACATTTTCTATTTAAAATACATCTGCTGAAATATATAAATGTGTTTTTAATCTTACTTGAAAAGCATACGATGGTGCTCACAAATTGTGGCATTTCTTTCGTACAGTTTTCCCAGGATTTCCTTAATCAAGTAGTTGCTGTTGGAAAAGATGACTCCCAATGTGATTAAAGTGTCTTCTACCAGGAGCAGATTGACTGCAGATTCACTGCAGATTCACTGCAGAGTCACTGCAGATTCACTGCAGATTCACTGCAGATTGACTGCAGATTCACTGCAGATTCACTGCAGATTCACTGCAGAGTCACTGCAGATTCACTGCAGATTCACTGCAGAGTCACTGCAGATTGACTGCAGAGTCACAGCAGATTGACTGCAGATTCACTGCAGATTCACTGCAGAGTCACTGCAGATTCACTGCAGAGTCACAGCAGATTGACTGCAGATTCACTGCAGATTCACTGCAGAGTCACAGCAGATTGACTGCAGAGTCACAGCAGATTGACTGCAGATTCACTGCAGATTCACTGCAGAGTCACAGCAGATTGACTGCAGAGTCACAGCAGATTGACTGCAGATTGACTGCAGATTCACTGCAGAGTCACAGCAGATTGACTGCAGATTCACTGCAGAGTCACAGCAGATTGACTGCAGATTCACTGCACATTCACTGCAGAGTCACAGCAGATTGACTGCAGCTGGGGGCTGCAGAAGCCATTGAGATAATGTGTGGCTTTTTGAGGTTCCTGAAAGCTGCAGGGTTACATGTAAAGCACTCTGAGGTCCCTGAAAGCTGCAGGGTTACATGTAAAGCACTCTGAGGTCCCTGAAAGCTGCAGGGTTACATGTAAAGCACTTTGTGATGTTCATGAAAGCTGCAGGGTTACATGTAAAGCACTTTGTGATGTTCCTGAAAGCTGCAGGGTTACATATAAAGCACTTTGTGATGTTCCTGAAAGCTGCAGGGTTACATGTAAAGCACTTTGTGATGTTCCTGAAAGCTGCAGGGTTACATGTAAAGCACTTTATGATGTTCATGAAAGCTGCAGGGTTACATATAAAGCACTTTGTGATGTTCCTGAAAGCTGCAGGGTTACATGTAAAGCACTTTGTGATGTTCCTGAAAGCTGCAGGGTTACATGTAAAGCACTTTATGATGTTCATGAAAGCTGCAGGGTTACATATAAAGCACTTTGTGATGTTCCTGAAAGCTGCAGGGTTACATGTAAAGCACTTTGTGATGTTCCTGAAAGCTGCAGGGTTACATGTAAAGCACTTTGTGATGTTCATGAAAGCTGCAGGGTTACATATAAAGCACTTTGTGATGTTCTTGAAAGCTGCAGGGTTACATGTAAAGCACTTTATGATGTTCCTGAAAGCTGCAGGGTTACATATAAAGCACTTTGTGATGTTCTTGAAAGCTGCAGGGTTACATGTAAAGCACACACACATTTATTTATTTTTACAAACAGGTCCTGGACAAGAAGGTACGGTCACCCTACTTCTTGATCGGTGTATTAAATGTAGCTATGCTAGAACAATGTATATATACAGAGTCTCCTGGCTTTTATAACTAGAAAAGAAAATGTTGTTGCGTGTTTATCAAAATGCAATAAATATAATACTTGAGAGAGAGAGTGAGTGAGTAGTGGTACAGTACTTGTAGGCTTTTGAAACTGCCGAGAAAACATACCCCTCAAAATCGAGTTAAACAAGGCTCTGTTATAATTGTATATATATATATATATATATATATATATATATATATATATATATATATATATATATATGTATGTATGTATATAATGCACCAGGGAGGCAAAATAGGCTGATCCCTGGAGCCAGCATTACACTTCAGCTATCAACACCAGGCAGAAGGATATCTACATCATCAGATGGAAGGAAACACAGATGGATCACATTAGTTTACAGTAAAAGTCTTAGTTGGTGCTTATCTTGGCGAGAGCTGAGTCCAATATCAACATGAAGTTTTAACACCTACTCTCATGTAGTGTGTGTGTGTGTGTGTGTGTGTGTGTGTGTGTGTGTGTGTATGTATATATATATATATATATATATATATACACACACACAGGGTTTACAAAGTAAGTTTACCACATCAACGCACCATATATCATGCAGTAAACTTGCTTTCTAATCACCCTGTGAGTGTGTGTGTGTGTGTGTGTGTGTGTGTGTGTGTGTGTGTGTGTGTGTGTGTGAGCCAGACTCCACTTTATGGAGAAGATAGACAAACTCTTGGTATTTCAAAGATTTCAAAGGCAGCTAGTACATTTTTCCAGCTTCCGGTTTGGCCTCAACAATCTGTAGCCAAGGGCTAATTAAACATCCGGGCAAGGAGCAGCTTGCTCAGCACCCCCGCCCCAGTGCCAAGTTTGATTTGCATGTCATTAAATGAACAGGGGAGCCGGTGCCTCTGAGATGTGACTGTGTTAAACTGAGCTCTGTGTGCACTCGTCCCTGAGCAGACCACACAGCACAGGACTAGCTGGCAGCAGCAGCAGCTCCACAAAGCAGGCCTGACGGGCTCCCTGCATGATTTATTGATAGCGAGTTGTGAAAACAATCTTATTAAAGACCATAATGTTTGGTAAAGAAGAAAAAACCTCTCTAATTTATGGGGTAATTAGCCTTCCTAGCTGCAGGCACCCTGCCAAAAGCAGCACCCCCAGCCTCCGGTCCTGGTGGTGTTAAAGGGCCATGCTAGTAATACAGAGGACACGTCCCAGAGAGCCTGTCTCTGCTGCCCCTCATTATAAGAGCAGGGTTACCCAACACTGCCGGTCCTTGTGGCTCAGTCCGGTTCGGGTTTGCATTCCAGCCACGCCTGTACAGTAATTCATTGCAGCTTCCCTGGGTTTAAACTGTATATTCAGTGGACTGGAATAACCTAATCTGACTGCTCACCCAATTTCACTCAGCCAACTCCCGACACAAGCAGTCATTGTGACTGATTTGTTCAGGGACTGGACAAAAACACTGCTTGTGCAAACCGGTCATTCCTCGCATGACTATAATGCAATGCAGAAAAAGCTGCATCTCAAAAGTGATGACTATGTACTGGCCATTCTTGAGCACAGCAGGTTTTTAACCCAGCTTTGGAGGTGGTTATCATTGAGGAATGGTCACATCTCTCTAGAACAATGTAATCACTTTGCAGACACATCACACTGAACCCTGAGTCAGTACTGTCCTGGCAGACCACAGTGGCCCCACATCCAATCGAGGGTATTACCAGGATGACAAGCATTTCTGACTTTGTGTCCAAGCCCAGTGAATTCAGCATGTCTGTTTGAAGCTGAGCTGAATGGCTTCCTCCCCAGTCAGGGAGAATGGGGCACCTCCAGCTGCCCTGCTGCTCTGAACCCTCACTTGATCAGGAAAGGCTGAAGGCTTTGCACTGAGCTGGTGTGTCAGATACACTGCAATGCATCTTCCACTGAGCAGAAGTGTCAGATACACCATGCATCTCCCACTGAGCTGAAGTGTCAGATACACCATGCATCTCCCACTGAGCAGAAGTGTCAGATACACCATGCATCTTCCACTGAGCAGAAGTGTCAGATACACCATGCATCTCCCACTGAGCTGAAGTGTCAGATAAACCATGCATCTCCCACTGAGCTGGTGTGTCAGATACACCATGTATCTCCCACTGAGCTGAAGTGTCAGATACACCATGCATCTCCCACTGAGCTGAAGTGTCAGACAAACCATGCATCTCCCACTGAGCTGGTGTGTCAGATACACCATGTATCTCCCACTGAGCTGGTGTGTCAGATACACCATGCATCTCCCACTGAGCAGAAGTGTCAGATACACCATGCATCTCCCACTGAGCTGGTGTGTCACATACACCATGTATCTCCCACTGAGCTGGTGTGTCAGATACACCATGCTTCTCCCACTGAGCTGAAGTGTCAGATACACCATGCATCTCCCACTGAGCTGAAGTGTCAGATACACCATGCATCTCCCACTGAGCTGAAGTGTCAGATACACCATGCATCTCCCACTGAGCTGAAGTGTCAGATACACCATGCATCTCCCACTGAGCTGCTGCAATGATTACCATGGAGACGACGCTTCTTCATTAGAAGTTGTGGTTGTTTGTTCTAGATTCTGCCCAGGCCTTCCCCTTAAACCCTAAACATGGCTCTATTTTTTGCTTCTGCGATCAAAATGTGTGAGAGATTCAGATTTTTAGCATCACTTCCTTCCTGGATGTCTGTCACCCAAATGGAAAAAAGATTTCAAGTGAAAATCTGGAGTGTGACACGACTGGTTTGTTTCATCTGACTCACCAGTGCGGTGGTGGCAGCAGTGTCATTTTACATATAAAAAGGCTGGCTCAGCTACTCAACAGAACTTCTTCCTGAGCAAGGGTTGCTGTATTGTTCTGGATTGCTGAGTGTACTACTGCAGTTTGTATTGTTGTTTACCTCTCGTTAGTGGTGGTTCTGCTTCCTATGTGTAGTGCCAGCACGACTGGCATGTGTGAAAATTGTCCAGTTGTTTCGATGAATATATGTCACACTAAGCCCATATAAATATGTAGTTGTCTCATATCAGTGATGTTGTGTGGTGGTGGTGTTTATGTGTCACAAGTGACTAATTGACTGGGGGTGGTATATCATTTATAATTATTGTGTGTGTGTTCCTTTTTGTTAATTGTTATTATCATTTAAGATATTATTTGAATTTTGCTGTGTGATTTTTTTGGGACTAATATACTGTTTTGAATATTGTGTGTGTATAGTTTATCTTTTCATTTGTTTCACTAATTAATAATTGATCACAGTCACTCATGTACCTTTCCTATGATCCAAAACTCACATTGCTTCTACTCGCTAAGAGCTCAGAAATCATCACTGCGCATGTGCTCCAGTGGCAGAAGGCTTCAGTCCCCCACAACCAATTGGAAATGCAGGCTTCTGATCTGTTCCTCCCACCTCATTACTATGTAACATTATTTTGGCTTGGAAGCCGTCAAGTTGCCTGCAACTTATAGTTTAAGTTGTTATTCAAATAACGGGACAGCTGCTAATAATGATAATAAAAATAGAAATACGTTGTGATTTCTTTGGCTGAGTTTGTAGCTGAAGTATTAGATCTGGAGAAGGGTAAATAATATAACATAAACAAATACATTTAAGAGGCACAGGCAGGATATTCGCTTTTGTGCACTACCGTACAAATAGTATACAGCGCAGCTGATGACAGATTGATTTCTCTTTATATTTGAACTCTGATAGAACAGACTGTAAATGATAGTCAAGCTAAAAGGGAAACAGACAAATGACTGTGATAGACGTTAATACTGTATTACCAATATAACTGTGGAACACTAGCATTCATGGTGAACAGCTGAACTAATAGGTGGACTCTAGCTAATTTAAAAAATATTATTTGGGACTTGAATCAAGGACATTCGGATCACAAGATTTATGCACAAACTATGTAGCAGGGAGCCAGATGCATGTATCGTGGGTGTAGTGTTTAACCCAGGACCGTAATTCAGTGAAGCAAAGAAAAAACAAAAACTGTTCGGTAAGAACATAGCTCCCCACACACACATGATTTTAATTGCAATAACTGGGAAAAGGATAATTATTTTTCATTATCTGTAATATGATTTTTTTTGGTTGTCAGCAATTGTGTTAAAGACACATTGTATTGCAAACTGGTAGGTGCAAGAAATGAAGTTGCGTGAAAGGCTAATTTGACTGGATCCTGTTCTATGGTCTCGGCCGAGACATCGAGTCCCGACAGGTCGAGTCCGAGACCGAGACTGAGTCCCGACAGGTCGAGTCCGAGAGCAAGGTCTCGGCCGAGACATCGAGTCCCGACAGGTCGAGTCCGAGACCGAGACTGAGTCCCGACAGGTCGAGTCCGAGAGCAAGGTCTCGGCCGAGACATCGAGTCCCGACAGGTCGAGTCCGAGACCGAGACTGAGTCCCGACAGGTCGAGTCCGAGAGCAAGGCCGAGTCCCGAGAGGTCGAGTCCAAGATTGAGACCGAGTCCCGAGAGGTCGAGTCCGAGACCGAGTTCGAGTCCCGAGAGGTCGAGTCCGAGACCAAGTCCGAGACATCAAGTCCTGAAGTCCCGACAGGTCGAGTCCGAGTCCAAGACCGAGTCCCGACAGGTCGAGTCCGAGTCCAAGACCGAGTCCCGACAGGTCAAGTCCGAGTCCAAGACCGAGTCCCGACAGGTCGAGTCTGAGACCGAGGCCGAGTCCTGACTCGTTGAGTCCGAGACCGAGGCCGAGTCCTGACAGGTCGAGCGAGACATCGAGTCCTGAGGTCCCGACAGGTTAAGTCCGAGACATCGAGTCCTGAGGTCCCGACAGGTCGAGTCCAAGACCGAGTCCCGACAGGTCAAGTCCGAGTCCAAGACCGAGTCCCGACAGGTCGAGTCCGAGACCGAGGCCGAGTCCCGACAGGTCGAGTCCGAGACCGAGGCCGAGTCCTGACTCGTTGAGTCCGAGACCGAGGCCGAGTCCTGACAGGTCGAGCGAGACATCGAGTCCTGAGGTCCCGACAGGTTAAGTCCGAGACATCGAGTCCTGAGGTCCCGACAGGTCGAGACCGAGACCGAGTCCCGACAGGTCGAGTCCGAGACCAAGACCGAGTCCCGACAGGTCGAGTCCGAGACCGAGGCCGAGTCCTGACAGGTCGAGCGAGACATCGAGTCCTGAGGTCCCGACAGGTTAAGTCCGAGACATCGAGTCCTGAGGTCCCGACAGGTCGAGACCGAGACCGAGTCCCGACAGGTCGAGTCCGAGACCGAGGCCGAGTCCTGACAGGTTGAGCGAGACATCGAGTCCTGAGGTCCCGACAGGTTAAGTCGAGACATCGAGTCCTGAGGTCCCGACAGGTCGAGACCGAGACCGAGTCCCGACAGGTCGAGTCCGAGACCAAGACCGAGTCCCGACAGGTCGAGTCCGAGACCGAGGCCGAGTCCTGACAGGTCGAGCGAGACATCGAGTCCTGAGGTCCCGACAGGTTAAGTCCGAGACATCGAGTCCTGAGGTCCCGACAGGTCGAGACCGAGACCGAGTCCCGACAGGTCGAGTCCGAGACCGAGGCCGAGTCCTGACAGGTTGAGCGAGACATCGAGTCCTGAGGTCCCAACAGGTCGAGACCGAGACCGAGTCCCGACAGGTCGAGTCCGAGACCAAGACCGAGTCCCGACAGGTCGAGTCCGAGACATCGAGTCCTGAGGTCCCAACAGGTCTAGTCAGAGACATCGAGTCCTGACAGGTTGAGTCCGAGACCGAGTCCCAACAGGTCAAGTCCAAGACATCGAGTCCTGAGGTCCCAACAGGTCAAGTCCAAGACCGAGACCGAGTCCCAACAGGTCGAGTCCGAGACATCAAGTCCTGAGGTCCCGACAGGTCGAGTCTGAGACTGAGTCCCGACAGGTCGAGTCCGAGACATCGAGTCTTAAGGTCCTGACAGGTCAAGTCCGAGACTGAGACCGAGACCGAGTCCCGACAGGTTGAGTCCGAGACCGAGAACGAGTCCCGACAGGTAGAAGACTACGCGGTGATCTAATTCAAGCATTCAAAATTCTAAAAGGTATTGACACTGTCGACCCAGGGGATTTTTTCGACCTGAAAAAAGAAACAAGGACCAGGGGTCACAAATGGAGATTAGATAAAGGGGCATTCAGAACAGAAAATAGGAGGCACTTTTTTACACTGAGAATTGTGAGGGTCTGGAACCAACTCCCCAGTAATGTTGTTGAAGCTGACACCCTGGGATCCTTGAAGAAGCTGCTTGATGAGATTTTGGGATCAATAAGCTACTAACACCCAAATGAGCAAGATGGGTCGAATGGCCTCCTCTCGTTTGTAAACTTTCTTATGTTCTTATGATTACAAGTGTAAAATTGAGATTTGTATTTATAGTTTGAGGAATAATAGCGGCTTTTTAATGTATTAAATATTAGTTAGTTTTATATTGTGTTTTCTTGTGGCTGTTCGTCGAAATTGATTTCTGCTGTGTTGCTGTTCAGTATTGTGTGTGGAAAATAAAAACATTTGTTTCTTACCTGTTGTGGTCCCTCCTCTCTCATTGTCCAGTGGTCTGGGTGGTGACCTCGAAATCCAAAGAACCTATATAGGGGAAAAGAGAAACATTAGTTATTTATTAAATATAACTTCCCATAATCACAAGTCCACACGTGATGTGTATGCGTGTTTTGCAGGAGGAGGTTCATCATATTTTAACTGTGCTATTTGGTTTGCGTGAGTGCGTTATGAATGCCAGAGAGGTCTGTGTTGGTGGAAACAGGCAGAGATCCCTTTTCATTTCTTCCTCTTCTGCGTCTGTGATTTTCTGGAGGAAGGACTTTTATTTCCAAGTGCAGTTTAAGGAGAGGCCATGAAAGAGATGCGAAACGAAACCTGATGTCTTTTCCAGCGGTGTGCCAAGCAAGGGATGTAACAGCATTAATGTCCCAGCGAGTGGCCAGCTAGCGGAGGGAGTGAAAGCTTGGCAGTGTCCCAGTGTCTGCAGGGAGAAGTCTGAATGGGTGCGAGGAATTATTAAAGTACAATAATGGTTGGTACTATACTTGAGTGAAATGGTTCCTAACAAGTTAACCATTTCCACCCATGTAACTATTGTGCGGTGTAGAGACCAGGACCAGAGGACCCAGTTGGAAATTGAGTGGAGACAGACTCGGGTCAAACGCAATGGGTTACCAAGCCACGTTGTTGTGGCTGGATTATTGTAATTGCTTAGGAGCTGACGAGACAAAATGATGGAATTAGTCAGCTGCTCGGAAGCAGATGTGCGTCGGTGTGCCGAATGGGCTCTTCCTGATCGTAACTTCTTATGAAAGTAATGTCACTGTAGAGCCGAAACGAAAAATATTGGGACCGGTTTAGTTAAGCTTTATTAGCAATAATTGTGTTAAGGTTTCACCGTTTAACTTTAAACTAGTGTACATTTGAGAATTAACAGTACTTGCTTGTTTCACAGGACCAGATTAGCACTAATACCTATCAGGGTCTATGAAAGCAGTCCTACATCTTAAAATGAACAGGTTGTGATCCTGTTCAAAAGAAACAGTGCTGATGGTTCAAAAGCTAGACAAACCGTGTCCACTCTGGAACAGAAGATAGATTTACAGTGTGTTTGAAATAGAAAGGTATCTTTAATAGTGTATTTTGTTGTACAGTGAATGAATCAGATCTGGATTGGGGTTTTGCACCTGATTTCACATTGAAAGTCAATGTGGCTCTCCAGGGACACATTGGAACTCAAAAATAATACTCAAAAAGTAAAAACACCATACCACGTGTGACGGATGGTTGAGTGGTGACGTCAAAGACCAGGAAGTAACCACACACAGGCAGGTACTAAGGGGGAGTTGCAATTGCGCTCTTTTCTTCAATCAAAATAAAATGTTTAAACAAAACAAGACTGGGACACAAAACAAAATGGCACGGTGGCCAAAACAAACAGACACAATCTTCTAACAAGTAGCGTGCTGGTGTAATGCCAGCCAGCACCAGTAGCAACTATTATTGTTATATGTTACTTCTCACATTCCTCCTCTCTCAACAACCAACCAACCCTGAAGAGCGTTTGATCTGCTCTTTATATATATATAATGTGGCCATCTCCAAATTGGTAATTACTTAATTAATTTGGAGATGGCCACATTATGATAGCTGGATGGAGAATTTTAACTCTGTCCATGCTGTAAAACAATAATAACAAAGCATTGTGTTTTTAAACACCAAACAATACATCTAAATCATAATAATCCAACAAAACACACATAAACACTGGAATGAAAAGGACACATAAAAAAACTCAAAAGGTAATAAGAAACTTAAGACTGCTTATTTCTGGTTTAGTGTAAGAGCTTTGAGAATCTTGACCACAGTGTTATAGGTATGAGCAGAAATTTTAGATTTTGCTAAAAAAAGTATTTAAACATTCTCTTTAAAAAGCATAGCCTTTACAGTAGTTGAACGCCAGTTTGTGGTGCACAATACTACACTCATCATCCCAAAATACAAGACCAACTAGATGAGTTAAGTTCAGTTCTGTTTTTATATTTTTATAGTTGGTTTGTTTTGTGTTGTTTTTTTTTTTTTTGCACTAGACTGGAGTGTATTAAGAGGTCATCACGAGGGAAAACATGTAGCTTTAATCCACAAGAATAACAGGCCAGCTGGAGGTTAGGATTGCATTTAGATTAGCCTCAACACATGGGTGTCGCATAGAGATTAGCAGAGGCAGTCTGGTTTAAATCAGTCCAGTGTTCATGAAATATCATGTTTATAAAGTAAAATAAAGCTATTGGGCTGAGTGTACATTGCCTGTACAGTTTCCCAAAAGCCGGTTAAATAACTAGATAAGCTTGGCTGAAGACTAGCCAACACCAATAACCCGGCTCACAGCAGGTGAAAAGTATTTTTTAGCTTTGAACCAAGACCCACACCTCTCAGCCAGACCAGTATATTAAGAGGCAGGGCATTCACCTCTGAACCTGACAGCACTGGGTTTAATCCCAGCCTGACCTGCTTTGCTTTCTGCCAGCCGCCCCACTGTGGGAGGCACTGTGCTGTAGCAGGGCCATGCCATGCCTAGCTCTCATCTGCTTCCCACATGTCTGATATAAAAACATTAGAACGTTTCCAAATGAGAGGAGGCCCCATTCAGCCCATCTTGCTCTTGGGTTGTTAGTAGCTTATTAATCCCAGAATCTCATCAACAGCTTCTTGAAGGATCCCAGGGTATCAGCTTCAACAACATTACAGCATTACATATACCCCTGATACTTGTGAAAGTCAAAAGGAGTTGTGACCCAAGTGCATTAGTGGTCAGCTGTATTACAGTGATGGAGCCTAAAATTAATAAATGAATAAAAAAACAAATGCATGGTGGAAAATATTTCCTGAATACATTTATTTGCAGTGCTTGTGTGAGTGGACTGCCATGCATCAGCATGCCCCCGATACCAGCGGCTTCCTTAACTCAAGCAGTGGGATTGCTTTGCCCTAGTTTTAGCTTGTGTTAATTTTCTTAAATTTTGAGCAGTTTTCTCTTAATTCTAAGGCATTGTTAACGATTTAAAAGGGAAAAGTAAAAATCCTTACACTTAATAAAGTGAGCTTGAGAGAGAAAGTTCAGCTTCAGCATGTCTAGCTTCCTGACCTCCTAGATGAGTCATATCCTTGGGCTGAGATATCTTCAGTTTTATAGTGTTGCCCTGATTCCTGTCCGCCTGGGATTACGCAGTCTGTTCAAGCTGACTATGCCCTTGAAAGCTCATGTCAGATGGCACACTCGAAGCTCACTAATCCTGGCTCTGGCAGAGTGACGGTCTGATAAAGAAACCAGATGGGAATAGTTTCTGGAAAGCTCAATCCCTCGTTCTTGGAACGGTTTACTGAGCAGACAGTTCATTTTAAATAACTGTTAACCTCTAGGATTCAAACTATATCTAGTGTCAGTTTTGTTTTAGGTTCTCATAGTGTAAAATTACAATAACTTTATCTGTGTTAATGTTTAAAAAGAAATTCTCAATATTTGTGATAAAAACATTGCTCAGATCCAGGTAATGCTGCTCTTCTTTCTGGTTCATGGACTTTGTTCTAATGGTTGTTTTTCAGTTGAAAAGGGATGCCAAGGTGCTGGCATAGTAGAGCTGCTCGCTGTGTCATTGTTACATCCCAGGGCTTGCTTTGACCTTTCCATTGAGTTCCCAGTGTTCACCACTCCTCCTCCTCATCCTCCTACACGTGCATTGAATTGGCTGGAAACTGGAACCCACTCAAAATGACAGCTGTGTTGAAAAAGAAATAGAGATGCTTTTGAGGGGTGCTTTGTACAATCCAAGTGAAAGGCCATGATAATCATGAGTCATCATTTATATATAAAACCTGCAATGTAACCCCTAGCACTTGAAGCTACCCAGTTCAAGGAATCCTCATAGACACTGCATGCAGTTCACTGTGCTCAAGGAATCCTCATAGACACCCTATGCAGTTCACTGTGCTCAAGGAATCCTCATAGACACTGCATGCAGTTCAGCACTGTACTAAATGTCACCACCAGCAAGGTCTTCAGCTCAGCAGAAAGACCTGATGAAAAGAGATGAACTCAGCAAGCTCTGATGTTGTCCTTCAGAATTGGAGACACATGTGCAAGGAAAGGGAACTGTGCAGCAGAAAGGGTATGATGGCATGGCTGAACAGCTGTGGAGACTGCGGATCCAATGCAGATCCTGCAGAAACAAATGCTGGGCAGCTGGTTCACAGGGACATGCCATCATGGCTTAACAACACTTAGTGCTTGATTGTGATTTTTCACTTAAGATTACTTAATTCCTTGTTTTGCAACATTTCTCCCAACTTTCCTTCAACAGAACCCTAATGTTAAACCTTGACTCTTTGCTGATTGTTCGGTATTCTTCTGCAGTAGTGAGCCCACATCAGAGATTAATGTCTGATATGACAGAAGAGCCAGTCTCTACTTGTGAAACTCTAATCTCCAACGCTCTGTCTGCTACAACAGAATACCAAAAACAATAACTTTATGTTCCTTAACCTAGTCAGCTACCAGAGAGAGAGAGAGAGAGAGAGAGAGAGAGAGAGAGAGAGAGAGAGCTTCTTCAAACAGCAACCAAACAGACTCCTACGGTTTAAAATAACCTGTATCATTTTGCCAATTCAGTAAATCAACTGCAATTTAAAAAGTGCAAGTTCAACTGTGGCCCACATATGTAACGCACATGATTGTGATGTAATCCAGTGCTGCTTGGAAAGGCTCTGTGGTTCACTCATAGACATGTGCTCTTGAGAGGTCCTATTAACTTGTTCTCTGTGGTTCACTCATAGACATGTGCTCTTGAGAGGTCCTATTAACTTGTTCTCTGTGGTTCACTCATAGACATGTGCTCTTGAGAGGTCCTATTAACTTGTACTCTGTGGTTCACTCATAGACATGTGCTCTTGAGAGGTCCTATTAACTTGTTCTCTGTGGTTCACTCATAGACATGTGCTCTTGAGAGGTCCTATTAACTTGTTCTCTGTGGTTCACTCATAGACATGTGCTCTTGAGAGGTCCTATTAACTTGTTCTTGCACCCAGCCCCTTGAGTCTAGCCAGCCTGCCATAATCTGAGCCACTAGAACTGCACAGATTGGGTTCCTGGACCCTTTAATCCTCTTGAGCTCAACTCAAGTTCAGAACTTCAAAGCTACAAAATGCTTCTCATGTTCACACAGTGAAACCAGCACAGGCTGCCAGCTCTGTGTCATTATCCACATCACTGAATAATGTAATAAAAAGAGTTTCTTCTCATAGAAAACTGTTCTGTCATCTTATTTCTGGAGACTGCTTGTACTCATTCGGGGACAGAAATATAAAACCAAAAAAAAGCAAAGCTTACAAATGGCCCCTCAGGTTGTGCAAAATTGGAATCGATAGAAGAAAAAATTAAATTACAAGAGATAACTGGAAGGTTGAGCCACGAAATCAGCTTGATCTGATCGGCCGGAGTGGATTCTGTTAAACTGTACAGCCCAGGCTGTAGTCTCAAAAGCCCTTGCTCACATACTGTGAGCTACAGTACTGTGCAAAAGTTTTAGGCAGGTGTGAAAAAATGCTGTAAAGTAAGAATGCTTTCAAAAATAGACATGTTAATAGATTATATTTATCAATTAACTAAATGCAAAGTGAGTGAACAGAAGAAAAATCTAAATCAAATCCATATTTGGTGTGACCACCCTTTGCCTTCAAAACAGCATCAATTCTTCTAGGTACACTTGCACAAAGTCAGGGATTTTGTAGGCTTATAGTCAGGTGTATGATTAAACAATATACCAAACAGGTGCTAATGATCATCAATTCAATATGTAGGTTGAAACACAATCATTAACTGAAACAGAAACAGCTGTGTAGGAGGAATAAAACTGGGTGAGGAACAGCCAAACTCAGCTAACAAGGTGAGGTTGCTGAAGACAGTTTACTGTCAAAAGTCATACACCATGGCAAGACTGAGCACAGCAACAAGACACAAGGTAGTTATACTACATCAGCAAGGTCTCTCCCAGGCAGAAATTTCAAGGCAGACAGAGGTTTCCAGATGTGCTGTCCAAGCTCTTTTGAAGAAGCACAAAGAAACGGGCAACGTTGAGGACCGTAGATGCAGTGGTCGGCCAAGGAAACTTACTGCAGCAGATGAAATGCTTACTTCCCTTCGCAATCGGAAGATGTCCAGCAGTACTATCAGCTCAGAATTGGCAGAAAACAGTGGGACCCTGGTACACCCATCTACTGTCCGGAGAAGTCTGGTCAGAAGTGGCCTTCATGGAAGACTTGCGGCCAAAAAGCCATACCTCCGACGTGGAAACAAGGCCAAGCGACTCAACTATGCACAAAAGCACAGGAACTGGGGTGCAGAAAAATGGCAGCAGGTGCTCTGGACTGATGAGTCAAAATTTGAAATATTTGGCTGTAGCAGAAGGCAGTTTGTTCGCCGAAGGGCTGGAGAGCGGTACACGAATGAGTGTCTGCAGGCAACAGTGAAGCATGGTGGAGGTTCCTTGCAAGTTTGGGGCTGCATTTCTGCAAATGGAGTTGGGGATTTGGTCAGAATTAATGGTCTCCTCAATGCTGAGAAGTACAGGCAGATACTTATCCATCATGCAATACCATCAGGGAGGCATCTGATTGGCCCCAAATTTATTCTGCAGCATGACAACGACCCCAAACATACAGCGAAAGTCATTAAGAACTATCTTCAGCGTAAAGAAGAACAAGGAGTCCTGGAAGTGATGGTATGGCCCCCACAGAGCCCTGATCTCAACATCATCGAGTCTGTCTGGGATTACATGAAGAGAGAGAAGCAACTGAGGCTGCCTAAATCCACAGAAGAACTGTGGTTAGTTCTCCAAGATGTTTGGGCCAACCTACCTGCCGAGTTCCTTCAAAAACTGTGTGCAAGTGTACCTAGAAGAATTGATGCTGTTTTGAAGGCAAAGGGTGGTCACACCAAATATTGATTTGATGTAGATTTTTCTTCTGTTCACTCACTTTGCATTTTGTTAATTGATAAATATAAACTATTAACACGTCTATTTTTGAAAGCATTCTTACTTTACAGCATTTTTTCATACCTACCTAAAACTTTTGCACAGTACTGAATGTTACTACACTACAGTGTTTCACTAATCTGAGGGAAGTCACTTAGTAAGTGTGGTTCTCCAACGCCTGCTTCATGTTACGCTAGTGGTGTGCAGATATACACATTTAGGCTGTTTAAGTTATAGATTAAAATGGGATGAAACCTATTAAAACGTGTTAATAACACAACACTACACACTTATTGAGTACCAGTCCATTACAATCAATCACGATTGACAGCCAACATTTAAAATGTAACAGTGTAATGCAGCTGATTGGAATGAAAGTGCAAATGGAAAGTTTCACATCAAGTTGCAAAGACTCTTTGCTTGTGGCACAATAAACAGGTTTCATATGTGGTCTCATCGCTCATGGAGTTTCATCCATGAAGGGGATACAGTATAACACCCTTCCATATCACAATGATCCAATTTCAAACACAGGCTGCGGTCCACACAGTGAGTGGCTGCTTGCAGCACAGAGGCAGTGAGGGGCCGGCAGATAATGGGAATATTCATTCTCTGATCAGCAGGCGACCCAGGGCTCATGGAAAGAGATCACACTCCAATATCCTGTAACAAAGAGGTGCGTTGTGCATACGATGTGAAAGCTGGGCTCGGCCAGCCCAAATTCCACTCACAGGGGGTTCAGGCGACCACTCCCGCTGCCTTTAAACGCTCCAATTCATATCAGTTGAGCACTTGAGAAAAAAATCAGAGAGGTCTGGAGGGAATTGGAGTGTTTGCATTTCTAGGATCAGTTAAAATCATGCATATAATAAGGAGAAATCACTTTTAAGCCTGGCTGTAGGAAATCCAGGCTGGCAAGCAGTATTGTTATTTCTTGTTAAAGCCCTGGAGTGGATACAGACACTTCTGCAGCAGGGGTGTTATTTCTTATTAAAACCCTGGAGTGGATACAGACACTTCCTCAGCAGGGGTGTTATTTCTTATTAAAGCCCTGGAGTGGATACAGACACTTCCTCAGCAGGGGTGTTATTTCTTATTAAAGCCCTGGAGTGGATACAGACACTTCCTCAGCAGGGGTGTTATTTCTTATTAAAGCCCTGGAGTGGATACAGACACTTCCTCAGCAGGGGTGTTATTTCTTATTAAAGCCCTGGAGTGGATACAGACACTTCCTCAGCAGGGGTGTTATTTCTTATTAAAGCCCTGGAGTGGATACAGACACTTCCTCAGCAGGGGTGTTATTTCTTATTAAAGCCCTGGAGTGGATACAGACACTTCCTCAGCAGGGGTGTTATTTCTTATTAAAGCCCTGGAGTGGATACAGACACTTCCTCAGCAGGGGTGTTATTTCTTATTAAAGCCCTGGAGTGGATACAGACACTTCCTCAGCAGGGGTGTTATTTCTTATTAAAGCCCTGGAGTGGATACAGACACTTCCTCAGCAGGGGTGTTATTTCTTATTAAAGCCCTGGAGTGGATACAGACACTTCCTCAGCAGGGGTGTTATTTCTTATTAAAGCCCTGGAGTGGATACAGACACTTCCTCAGCAGGGGTGTTATTTCTTATTAAAGCCCTGGAGTGGATACAGACACTTCCTCAGCAGGGGTGTTATTTCTTATTAAAGCCCTGGAGTGGATACAGACACTTCCTCAGCAGGGGTGTTATTTCTTATTAAAGCCCTGGAGTGGATACAGACACTTCCTCAGCAGGGGTGTTATTTCTTATTAAAGCCCTGGAGTGGATACAGACACTTCCTCAGCAGGGGTGTTATTTCTTATTAAAGCCCTGGAGTGGATACAGACACTTCCTCAGCAGGGGTGTTATTTCTTATTAAAGCCCTGGAGTGGATACAGACACTTCCTCAGCAGGGGTGTTATTTCTTATTAAAGCCCTGGAGTGGATACAGACACTTCCTCAGCAGGGGTGTTATTTCTTATTAAAGCCCTGGAGTGGATACAGACACTTCCTCAGCAGGGGTGTTATTTCTTATTAAAGCCCTGGAGTGGATACAGACACTTCCTCAGCAGGGGTGTTATTTCTTATTAAAGCCCTGGAGTGGATACAGACACTTCCTCAGCAGGGGTGTTATTTCTTATTAAAGCCCTGGAGTGGATACAGACACTTCCTCAGCAGGGGTGTTATTTCTTATTAAAGCCCTGGAGTGGATACAGACACTTCCTCAGCAGGGGTGTTATTTCTTATTAAAGCCCTGGAGTGGATACAGACACTTCCTCAGCAGGGGTGTTATTTCTTATTAAAGCCCTGGAGTGGATACAGACACTTCCTCAGCAGGGGTGTTATTTCTTATTAAAGCCCTGGAGTGGATACAGACACTTCCTCAGCAGGGGTGTTATTTCTTATTAAAGCCCTGGAGTGGATACAGACACTTCCTCAGCAGGGGTGTTATTTCTTATTAAAGCCCTGGAGTGGATACAGACACTTCCTCAGCAGGGGTGTTATTTCTTATTAAAGCCCTGGAGTGGATACAGACACTTCCTCAGCAGGGGTGTTATTTCTTATTAAAGCCCTGGAGTGGATACAGACACTTCCTCAGCAGGGGGTGAATGACGTGCTTCGTGTACACATGTGAGTGACAGAGAGGAAGCTGCAATCTGGGAGAGGTAGCCAGGCTGCTGCAAATTGGGTTAAAAATATTATCATATAGATTTGTGTATTTATTTCTTTGTTTTGTTTTTTCACCAGGACATACAGTAACATCTCCACACACCCATAACTTCAAAACACTGTAAGTGATAAAGTAATACTGTACAGATGTATGCCCTTCATATCTGTGTGTGTGTGTGTCCCATGTAATTGCAAACATTTATATTAAATCAGCTTTCTTACCCTTAAAAGAGAGACAGTTGAAGTGTGCATTCATTAGCCACCTTTTTTTTTAATTAAACAATCTGCTTAGGAGCCTGCAGCATTTTTTCCATTGGTATTCTGATTGTTTTTTAAAATTCCATCGCATTACGGACGGTCATGTTGCACTGATGTAATAAAATAAAATGAGAATGAGACAGAACATCATATTCATGCTGCCTTGAGTAGTATCTGGAAACCAATTTCCTTCCGTTCCTTTTGGCTGCAGTCTTAACTTTAAATAAAACAATCATGCAGGTATTGCACCCCTTTTAATGTGGATAAACACACACCCGTGCCCTGTGGCTGTAGTCTTAACTTTAAATAAAACAATCATGCAGGTATTGCACCCCTTTTAATGTGGATAAACACACACCCGTGCCCTGTGGCTGTAGTCTTAACTTTAAATAAAACAATCATGCAGGTATTGCACCCCTTTTAATGTAGATAAACACACACCCGTGCCTGTGGACCCTGCCTTTAGTGTGAATGGAATAATTATTTGTATTATTATCATGGATCATCACACATCCATGCCTGTGGCATGCTACCCTGTAACTCTACAGCCCAACAGATCCACACACGTCCATTGCTACCCTGTATCACAGCCCAACAGATCCCCACACTCCATGCTACCCTGTATCACAGCCCAACAGATCCCCACACTCCATGCTACCCTGTATCACAGCCCAACAGATCCCCACACTCCATGCTACCCTGTATCACAGCCCAACAGATCCCCACACTCCATGCTACCCTGTATCACAGCCCAACAGATCCCCACACTCCATGCTACCCTGTATCACAGCCCAACAGATCCCCACACTCCATGCTACCCTGTATCACAGCCCAACAGATCCCCACACTCCATGCTACCCTGTATCACAGCCCAACAGATCCCCACACTCCATGCTACCCTGTATCACAGCCCAACAGATCCCCACACTCCATGCTACCCTGTATCACAGCCCAACAGATCCCCACACTCCATGCTACCCTGTATCACAGCCCAACAGATCCCCACACTCCGTGCTACACTGTATCACAGCCCAACAGATCCCCACACAAGTTTTCAAATTAAGTAGTTTTACTACGAGCCACAGTGCATAGGTAACATGCTCAGGAGTGTCTGCTTAAACTCATAGTAAAACTAGGAATGGATCAAACTGCTTATTTCAGGTGTAATATAGTCTTCTATCCAGTTTATTTCCCTGGTAATGGCCTCTCAGAATGGCATGGTAATCACATGCTGTTCTGCTCCCAGTTCAGGTGTAATATAGTCTTTTATCCAGTTTATTTCCCTGGTAATGGCCTCTCAGAATGGCATGGTAATCACATGCTGTTTTGCTCCCAGTTCAGGTGTAATATAGTCTTCTGTGGCCCACACAGAGATCACCTGGTCTGCTGGGGATTCAGAGTCACTGCTTTGGGGTCTATCCAATTGATCCACGTGGATCTAAATGTTGCCATCATTCATATCGGGCCCTCCTTGGCATACCACAAGCCCATGTACGCCATGAGGAAGAATGACAACCGTCTTGCTGCAATGTGAGACCCAGCCCAGTAAAGCACACTAAATGAGTTGAAACGAAAAGAGGAAAGAGGAATTACACTCTTACACTAAACTAAAACCTAAGAAAACACTGGTTTGACTGTATAAAGGTTTTTATGGGCTTAAGCAGATTTTAAAGGCTCATAAAATGGTGCCCTGTACTGAAGCTTATAAACACCATCAGAACGTATCTTTCTAGCAAGGCTTTATGAGCTGCCACCATTGGCAGAGAGGCTCACACGGGCAGCAGTTTGGGGTTTCTGTAGGGATTCAGCAGCAGAGAAACCGTGAAAACAAGAGGTGGTCATAAAAATACGTGTAATCATAAAATATCTTGGCAAGCTTGGAGCTACCTTTTTAAATTCACACCAACAATATCCATTTACTTAAGAACGTATAGGTCGTCTGGGGTAGCTATATTGTTCCAGAAATCTTGTATTGGATTGAGATACATTTTTTTATATCTATGTATGAAACAAAGTTGTATTTTTTTCTATAAAATTGCTGAAACCATGTCATTCTACTGATACAAATTCTGTACCATTAGTATACAATTGTAACCATTCAACCATTAGCACAGCTTCACTGTTCCAGCAATGGGAACACAATGAACTTTGGCTCTTGATACAGCAGCCCCTTTGAGTTGATACAATACCATGTTGCTACGATGACTAGTGCTTCATACCATTGTGGGTCTAGAGGTCAAATATTCTGCTTCTGCAAGCCTTCTAACTCCAGTGATGATGCAAGTACATCCCTCTCCAATTCCGTTCTTGATTTTTTCATGTTATTTTTAGTTTTTTTGTTGCTGGAGACAACGGTGCAACCCTTTCCATGCAGTGAAGATGAAAGTAAAGCAATTTAGGATCTTGGGAACCTAATGCAATGAGACAGCACAACCTGTGCTCTGTAAGCAATGAGGCGAATTCCAAATGCTCTCCTAGTAATTGCTTTCCTAGTCATGGCAGCAGTTTAGTACTTCAGATAATGACATTCCTCTGGGGCTTAGAGTTTGAGAGCTCCTTTAACCAATGGGCTAATCCGAAGGGGCCCCTCAATGATAGAGAATAAATCGCTGCTCGCCACGGGGCAGTGATACTAACGGTCGTAGAGGGTATGTCTCAGTGGTCTTCAAGTTTATAAATAATGCATTCCTCTTACTTTCTTTGAACTGAACAGTCAAAAAGTATTTCAGGTTCACAATTTTCCAATGGCACACTTGCAAGGGAATACAAAACTAACTTGGTATACAAAATGTACATTATATAATAATTATATTTTCTTTTTTTTTGTTGCATGTTTTAAACTCTATTGCATCAGTGCGCATTCTGCAGACCAATAGGACCTTGCCCTATGGTTGTCTTTAATTAACTGGTTGTTTCGTTATGTTTGAGGGACAGCATGAGTAGAGGTATTGTGCACCTGCTGGATTCCTTCGCGTCACTCCTTTGAATTATGGGACTCACTTATTACATTTCTCCCGCAGTGGAAAAATGTGTGTCTCATTTCTTTTCTAAAAAATAGCTTTTACTGTAAGTAAACTGGTTATGAGTGTGAACGCCTCACTGGAGAATGAAGGATCCAGTAATGAAGACTGCACAGTAGATAATGAAGGATCCAGTAAAGATGACTGCACAGTAGATAATGAAGGATCCAGTAAAGATGACTGCACAGTAGATAATGAAGGATCCAGTAAAGATGACTGCACAGTAGATAATGAAGGATCCAGTAATAAAGACTGCACAGTAGATAATGAAGGATCCAGTAAAGATGACTGCACAGTAGATAATGAAGGATCAAGTAATGAAGACTGCACAGTAGATAATGAAGGATCCAGTAAAGATGACTGCACAGTAGATAATGAAGGATCCAGTAAAGATGACTGCACAGTAGATAGTTGCCCTTTGATGCAGCAAAGGCATTTTTGGCTGAATTTGCTCGCTGTTCAAAGCCACAATTTTCTGGAATCTGCAACATGTTTCAGATCAGTAAGAACACACTCAGCCCTCAATCCTTCAGCGCTGTCACACTGCACCTTTAATAAGCACTAACATACAGCATCAATTTGAAAACAAAATAAAGGGAGAGTGAGAGGGAGAGAGAGCATCAGTGAATTCACTTTTAATGGGTCTCTTTAATCACAAGTTCCTGCTGTAATTATTGGGCTCGTAAAGATAATGGGCCCAGCAGCGTTTGATATTTTCTCTCCCACTTGAGTGACAGGTTAATGCCATTTTTCCTGACGAGGGATTACAGAGGTTAAATTAAATCGGGTTATTGTGGTTTCAAGAATAAGCTCATTATTTTGGAACCTTTATTAAGTTGAAATGACAGCCTGTCCTTCCTTCACCCCTCTTTGGCCCCTCTGTGAAACTCAGCGTATTCAGTTACTCTCACAATAAGCTGCTTGGGGTGGTGCTGGGACTGAAATTACAGGGACACCTGACTGACCACGAACTCTATCAATGCCACCGTGGTGCCAGAGAAACAATTATTTTAATAGACTAGCGGTCTTTATTATACAGAGGCAATTTACAATGCAAATATCAATTCCGGTGCATAAGTCACTTGCATTTTATATCATTATGAATCTGTGTGGCCAAAGCATGATTTAGCCATTGTGATAAATAAACATTCTTATGACATTTAGGCTAGATTTTTAACGCTCTTTGCTCTGGTTTATGATTAGCACATTTTGTTTTCAAAAGTTAAAAACACTGCCAATAAAAGTTACCCAACAACTCAGACTTTTAACATAGAAGCTCGTAAGCAGTCCTGTTATTTAATATAGGGGTTAGTAAGCAGTCCTGTTATTTAATATAGAGGCTAGTAAGCAGTCCTGTTATTTAATATAGAGGCTCGTAAGCAGTCCTGTTATTTAATATAGAGGTTCGTAAGCAGTCCTGTTATTTAATATAGAGGTTCGTAAGCAGTCCTGTTATTTAATATAGGGGTTCGTAAGCAGTCCTGTTATTTAATATAGGGGTTAGTAAGCAGTCCTGTTATTTAATATAGAGGCTCGTAAGCAGTCCTGTTATTTAATATAGGGGTTCGTAAGCAGTCCTGTTATTTAATATAGGGGTTCGTAAGCAGTCCTGTTATTTAATATAGGGGTTGTAAGCAGTCCTGTTATTTAATATAGGGGTTAGTAAGCAGTCCTGTTATTTAATATAGAGGTTAGTAAGCAGTCCTGTTATTTAATATAGGGGTTCGTAAGCAGTCCTGTTATTTAATATAGAGGCTTGTAAGCAGTCCTGTTATTTAATATAGAGGCTCGTAAGCAGTCCTGTTATTTAATATAGAGGTTAGTAAGCAGTCCTGTTATTTAATATAGAGGCTTGTAAGCAGTCCTAAGTTGTTTTGTGTCGTTTTAGAATCTGTGTTTATACTGAGAATCTGAGACAGCCAATCAAAATCTGAATTTTACCAGAAATTTGGTAAATTGCACAAGAAATAAACGTATCCAAAGCCCCTGCCACTGAGAGGATATAGAAACGGTTCATTTTGTTTGGGGTGGTAGCTCTTATCACCCTGATATAGAAACGGGTTCATTTTGTTTGGGGTGGTAGCTCTTATCACCCTGATATAGAAACAGGTTCATTTTGTTTGGGGTGGTAGCTCTTATCACCCTGATATAGAAACGGGTTCATTTTGTTTGGGGTGGTAGCTCTTATCACCCTGATATAGAAACAGGTTCATTTTGTTTGGGGTGGTAGCTCTTATCATCCTGATATAGAAACGGGTTCATTTTGTTTGGGGTGGTAGCTCTTATCACCCTGATATAGAAACAGGTTAATTTTGTTTGGGGTGGTAGCTCTTATCACCCTGATATAGAAACGGGTTCATTTTGTTTGGGGTGGTAGCTCTTATCATCCTGATATAGAAACGGGTTCATTTTGTTTGGGGTGGTAGCTCTTATCACCTGATATAGAAACGGGTTCATTTTGTTTGGGGTGGTAGCTCTTATCACCCTGATATAGAAACAGGTTCATTTTGTTTGGGGTGGTAGCTCTTATCATCCTGATATAGAAACGGGTTCATTTTGTTTGGGGTGGTAGCTCTTATCATCCTGATATAGAAACGGGTTCATTTTGTTTGGGGTGGTAGCTCTTATCACCCTGATATAGAAACAGGTTCATTTTGTTTGGGGTGGTAGCTCTTATCACCCTGGCCGTCCCAATCCTAACGTTCTGTCAGAAAATAAATAAAGTATCGATATTATTAGTTCCATGAAGTGAACTCCACAGACACACACACACACACACAGACACACACACACACACACACACACACACACACACACACAGACAGACAGTATTGTGATCCTGAACTAGTAACGCCCCCACATTGCTAGATTTTCCTCTTACCATATTCCCCAGCTGTCTGGTCTGTTGAGATTCTTTATTTGTGTCTGGTGAGCTTGGTGGCTTGTATGGATGAGCAGTGCTTTTCCAGATGTGTAGGGAGGTTGTTCGGTGCAGATAAAAAGTCACTGTGCTGAGGGAAGCACACTGGAGAGCTGAAACAGCAGCTTAGTTTTTAGTAGGGGCGGTGGGTTCATCCAGGGGTCAGCAGGTCAGTGTCGGGAGCGCTTGTTGGATTTTGGCTCTGCATTCTACACCTGTCACAATGAGCCGATTCTTCCCATTATTAAAACAGATGTCAAGGCTGATCCACCTGTCAAAGTCAGAAAGGAGTTGAGTTCCTCTGGTCAAGGTTCCAAGACACTGTGAGCTATGCATTACAGCAGCCAGGGCCCCCGGCTGAAGAGGCTTCCATCCCGTGGGGGCAGCCCGGGCATGAGCTATGCATTACAGCAGCCAGGGCCCCGTGCTGGAGAGGCTTCCATTCCGTAGGGGCAGCCCGGGCTCTCTACTAACGGCTCTCTATAGGGAGGGTTCTGGAGGGTCACACCCCTAGGAGCCCTGACAGAGATGTGTATTCTATTGCCACCAGTACAGTCAGGCCTGGACACTAATAAGGCGTTAGCAGGCATGGTCAATGGGAGGTTTATTTTAGAACACAGGACCAGTAGAGGGGCTGCAGCGGTTTGAGAGCCAGGCTATACTTTCTTCTTTCTCCTCTGGGTAAACATTACTGCCTCCTTTCTACCTGTGCAGAGTCATCTCTGTACAGTACAGCAATGGAAACGACATCAGTGTCAGCCATTCTAAGGTGTACTCCTGACTTTGCTCGAAAATTATGAAAACAGCTACAAATGGAGCCCCTATTTCAGGATTTAATTGTGTTGTTTTTCAGATTGCAGAGAAGAGAATAGATAGGCTGTTAGACATGGATGTTGAAACACAACTTTTGGTGATGCAGTGGGTCACATCACAGCACTCCACACCCCTTATACTGGGAATGCTGCATATTCCGGTCTAATAGCAAAGCAAAGTCTAGTAAGCAAAGAATGTCAGGCATGCTGAGAGCTCTGTAAATGCACAGCATAGTCATGGGCTGTGTGCAAAACGACCCTGGAAATGTACCATGGAAAACCTTCATACAGGTCTGTGTGGAATCAATCTTGGAAGCGAACAGCACTAATTATCTATCAGCTTTAACAAAGACATACCTCAATAACGGGGCTGTGGAAGGTGACAGGAGTGATCGGAAATCTTGCTGCGGAAGGTGACAGGAGTGATCGGAGGTCTTGCTGTGGAAGGTGACAGGAGTGATCGGAGGTCTTGCTGTGGAAGGTGACAGGAGCGATCGGAGGTCTTGCTGTAGAAGGTGACAGGAGCGATCGGAGGTCTTGCTGTGGAAGGTGACAGGAGTGATCGGAGGTCTTGCTGTGGAAGGTGACAGGAGTGATCGGAGGTCTTGCTGTGGAAGGTGACAGGAGTGATCGGAGGTCTTGCTATGGGAAGTTCACAGGTTGTGTCCTTGAGCAGCATGGATCCACAGTGCTGCTGATTCTCCCCCCATGGAGCAGGAATAGAAAGTTCAGCTGAGCCACTTATCCCCACACGAGAGCAGGTCAGGGGCCAGGGCATGACTCTGAGGTCCAGCCAGGGCAAGCCAGAGTCCAGGAGTATGTTCAATTCAAGCTAACCAGTCTTTATCACTTCCAATATTGACTCATTTTTCTCCCTGTCTGTCTTTTTCAGATCTCCTTTTGTTTATTGTACAGCCTTACACTCATTTGTTACAGTAGCCCTGTGCTGTTGTCTTCATCAATCATGTCTTGTGTCTTTTGACCGCTTCCTATTTCTCAGGAGGGCAGTCTGCCTCTTTGTGTACCTGACATCTATTCAAGGTCCAAGTTGTGATGAAAACAATAAAAATGTACTGAAGCTGTCACTGTGTGTTAGGCTAATAGCATGTTTCCTTGGTTTCTTTTTCACAAGCATGCAGGCTCCATTCCATTAGCCTGTTTTAGATTAATTATCTCTTAGTTGATGGACTTGATTGAATTCAGCACTAATTGCTAGCCAACATCCACAGATGTTTAAATAACTAATATTAATCTCACTTTACTCAGGACAGTCTGAATAAAGCTTGCCCTGGCAGCTCATTTACAAATTAAGATCAGTCCATTCCCCATTGCCACTTTCAGAGCTTGTCGTGACAGTGAAAAACAGCCATTGAAAAAAAGAAGATCCCACAGATTTGTATTAACCTTGGCTACAGCAACCCTCATGAAAGCAAAATTAAAATAACATTTAAGATAATACACTTCAAATAAATAAAAAAATCACACGCTAGGGCCATTTCTTTTTTAAGTAACTATGTAGAAGGCAGCTCACATAACCACCTTTGTCAAGCCTTCTCTGTAGTTTTCTCCTCAGTGCTCTCTGGGTTGTCTGTGTAAAGAAGGCACCTGCATGGAGAAGGATATCCTTCCTGAGCTTCTCATTAACCCTGGTGTGCCTCTTCCGAGTTGGGGAAGATGAGTGGAACTCTACTTCAGGGCAGGGTCTGGAGCAACTCTTCATCAATGGAGAAGATTAAGCCTAGACTAGAGTTCACCTCTTCATCGATGGAAAAGGTCAAGTCTAGACTAGAGTTCACCTCTTCATCAATGGAGAAGGTCAAGCCTAGACTAGAGTTCACCTCTTCATCGATGGAAAAGGTCAACTCTAGAATAGAGTTCACCTCTTCATCGATGGAGAAGGTCAAGCCTAGACTAGAGTTCACCTCTTCATTGATGGAGAAGGTCAAGTCTAGACTAGAGTTCACCTCTTCATCGATGGAGAAGGTCAAGTCTAGACTAGAGTTCACCTCTTCATCAATGGAAAAGGTCAAGTCTAGACTAGAGTTCACCTCTTCATCGATGGAGAAGGTCAAGTCTAGACTAAAGTTCACCTCTTCATTGATGGAGAAGTTTAAGTCTAGACTAGAGTTCACCTCTTCATCGATGGAGAAGGTCAAGTCTAGACTAGAGTTCACCTCTGCATCGATGGAGAAGGTCAAGTCTAGACTCACCCTGTGTGTAGTTTTGCTTCACCATGTTGACTGGTGACTGTCTGGCATACCTATAAATATACTTTAATGACCCTGACCCTTAGAGGAATTCATAAATAAAGTAAATAAAGTACCCTCTTAACCTGAACGCAATGGTTGTCCCACCCCACTCGCACCCTCCAATACCACAATACCACACACGCTCACAGAGAAAGAGCCAGAGCAGCCCTGCAGGTCATAAACTTTTATGCTGTACCATAAAACATTTACGACAGTGGCGTCCCTCATTTTCAATTTCGCTCCTGATTTGTTGTATTCACTGCATGGCTTGGGCCCTGTGTGCTTTCTATGGGCCTCTCTGACAGAGCAGGGAAAGCAACTGGCTGCCATTCAGTATTTCTGTTAATAACTCAGTTTACAGCAGCCCCTATAATGTGTTATTATTTTAACTATCCAGTTGCTAGTGCTGCTGCTACTGCTACTGCTACTGCTGATGCTCCTGCTCCTGCTCCTGCTCCTGCTCCTGCTACTGCTCCTGCTCCTGCTCCTGCTACTGCTACTGCTGCTAATACTACTGCTGCTGCTGCTCTTGCTACTGCTCTGGCTTTTACTGCTCCTGCTGCTATTACTACTGCTACTGCTACTGCTATTGCTACTGCTACTACTGCTCCTACTGCAACTGCTAGTGCTCCTGCTGCTCCTGCTCCTACTCCTGCTCCTGTTACAGCTCTTACTGCTCCTGCTCCTGCTACTACTGCTCCTGCTCCTGTTGCTGCTGCTACTGCTGCTCCTGCTCTTGCTCCTGGTACTGCTACTGTTACTGCTCCTGCTCCTGCTCCTGCTGCTACTGCTCCTACTGCTCTTGTTCCTGTTGCTACTGCTACTGCTACTGCTACCGCTGCTGCTTCTGCTCCTGCTCCTGCTGCTGCTGCTACTGCTCCTGCTCCTGCTGCTACTGCTACTGCTACTGCTGCTGCTTCTGCTCCTGCTCCTGCTGCTGCTGCTGCTACTGCTGCTGCTGCTGCTGCTGCTACTGCTACTGCTACTGCTGCTGCTTCTGCTCCTGCTCCTGCTGCTGCTGCTACTGCTCCTGCTACTGCTGCTACTGCTACTGCTACTGCTACTGCTACTGCTGCTGCTGCTACTGCTACTGCTCCTGCTGCTACTGCTACTGCTACTGCTACTGCTGCTGCTGCTGCTCCAGCTCCTGCTACTGCTACTGCTGCTGCTGCTACTGCTACTGCCACTGCTGTTGCTACTCCTGCTACTGCTACTCCTGCTGCTCCTGCTCCTGCTCCTGCTACTGCTCCTGCTGCTCTTGCTCCTACTGCTCCTGCTCCTGCTACTGCTACTACTCCTGTTGCTACTGCTACTGCTACTCCTGCTACTGCTACTCCTACTCCTACTATTGCTCCTGCTGCTTCTGCTCTGCTCCTGCTGCTACTGCTACTGCTACTGCTACATGCTACTGCTGCTGCTGCTGCTAGTTCCTGCTACTGCTAGTGCTCTGCTGCTCCTGCTCCTACTCCTGCTCCTGTTACAGCTCTTACTGCTCCTGCTCCTGCTACTACTGCTCCTGCTCCTGTTGCTGCTGCTACTGCTGTCCTGCTCTTGCTCTGGCACTGCTACTGTTACTGCTCCTGCCCTGCCCTGCTGCCACTGCCCTACTGCTGTCTGTTGCTACTGCTACTGCTACTGCTACTGCTGCTACTGCCCTGCCCTGCTGCTACTGCTCCTGCTCCTGCTGCTACTGCTACTGCTACTGCTACTGCTGCTGCTACTGCTGCTGCTGCTGCTGCTGCTGCTACTGCTGCTGCTACTGCTGCTGCTGCTGCTGCTACTGCTACTGCACTGCTGCTGCTCTGCTCCTGCTGCTGCTGCTGCTACTGCTCCTGCTCTGCTGCTACTGCTACTGCTACTGCTACTGCTACTGCTACTGCTACTGCTACTGCTGCTGCTGCTGCTCCAGCTCCTGCTACTGCTACTGCTGCTGCTGCTACTGCTACTGCTCCTGCTGCTACTGCTACTGCTACTGCTACTGCTGTTGCTACTCCTGCTACTGCTACTCCTACTGCTCCTGCTCCTGCTCCTGCTACTGCTGTTGCTGCTCTTGCTCCTACTGCTCCTGCTGCTACTGCTACTGCTATTACTCCTGTTGCTACTGCTACTGCTACTCCTGCTACTGCTACTCCTACTATTGCTCCTGCTGCTGCTGCTGCAAGGTTCCAAGGGGACTGACATTAATTTCATATTGTATTTGTTTAATAGATACTGCTCATGTAATTACATACAGGACAGGGCAGTGCAGTAGCAGCTAGTCTTCTTGGCTAGGGAATAGTTACCCTGGCTGACTGGCTGGTGTCGGAATGCACCCTCATGTTATTAATCACTGGGGCAGGTTCCCTCGCTATGTTAAGCCCTTGCTCTTGTGTAACCTAGTTGGATTTATTGAATATATTCTGGTCAGGTTTGAGAGGGCACATTTGCTCTATAAATGTACAGACACTGAGCCACAATGCAGACAGCATCTCGCACGGCAGGTGATACTTGTAGCCAAACTCCTTCGTCTCAATGAATGAAAGAGCACACTGGCAGGGAGCTGTGGGTCTAACAGCAGGCTTGATCTCAATGAATGA